>RJWM01015655.1:0-47238 GCA_004363535.1 Dasyprocta punctata | reverse complement strand
ATGCATTTGGGTCTCTAGTGGGACTCTTGCATGACATTGCTGTGGGATCCAGGCCCTCGGCTATCCTGGGTCTTAGTGTTGTGGACAGATTCTCCTGCACCGTCTTGTGTTTAACTTTGGGTGATTATTATAAAAACAGTATTACAAATCCTGTGTCCTGTATGTAGTTGTTCTCCCTGTAACCCCTGACTACAACAGGGGTCTTCACTACTTCAACAAGCATGTACTAACAAACTTTTTGGAAAATTTACAAAAACAGTAAGCTTGAGTTAAGATAGTAGAAGTAGCTGAAAACATATTGGTGATTATCATATATGTTACTTTGTGTCAGAAGGCAGAGTAGGCAAACATCCTTTTAAAAATACTGTATATCACAACAATCTTTTAAAAAAATCAATTAAACACATTAAAATTATTTGAACATCAAACTATAGTTTAAAGTGCCAATAAAAGCAAATTGATAATAATAAGAGATAAATTAGAATTTAAAGAAGAAATCAGTAAACTGACAGAGTAAAATCCACCAATATTTGATTATCACATATTTAGATGCTTTTATCAGTTCAAAATCAAAATAAGTAGAACAAACTGACATAATTCCAAAGAGAAAAATGACAAACCCACAAGTAACTGGGAAATTAAAATTCTCTCAGAGACTAGCATATGAAGAAGACAAAAATTAATAAGTATAAATATTTGAATAAGATTAACAAGATTAACAGATATTTAACAAAATTCTGTAACCAATAAATAAGATACACTGTACATTATTTTAGATACTAATGAAATATTTATGACAATTACCACTTAATGAAGTCTAACATATTCCAATGAAAAATATTATAGATTATTTTCTCTAAACAGAATTTGATGTAGCTGAACTATTATGACAATAGCTTATTAAAACAAATAAATAAAAAACTCCAAAGCTTTAAAATGCATCAAGAAGCCTACCTAGTCCCAGGTACTGCAAACTAATCTCAAATGACTCTTCCCTTTCAGTTAGCTTTAACAATGTGTGTAATTAATAAACCTGACAATAGCTAAATTGAGGTCTCTTCTATGTTCTGTATTACAGAAATCAAAGGGTTGCATTGAAACATTGTGAAAAAGTGTATTGTTAATTTCTAGAATCAAAGTATTTTTAAAAGAAACAAGATTTTTTGGAAAAATGTGGTAAGAATAAAAAGCCCTTTCTATTAATATTAATTCAATAATATATTTTATCATAGTTGCGATATTTTGGTAAATGAGTTTTAAATTGTATACTGTAGTATCTCTTAATATTAAGTACTGCCATAATTGCTCATGATAGTGAAGTTTGTGGGTTATTTTAATCTTCTTTCACTTAAAAAACTATGTGCCCTCCACTATAGTTTTAACTCTCAAAATACTGTAATTTTCCAAATAATGAAATTTAAAGGAATGCTCAATCATTGTTTTTATTAATCATCTGTATAACCATTGTCTTCCTATTTTGCTAAAGTTTCTTTTTTAAAAAAGTCCCCTACTTCATTTTCTATGTTGGAATTTTGAGAGATTTTCTTGGGATTTTTTTTCCAAGTTCAGGAATAACTTATCAACAAGTGCATGAGTCAAGTAGATGGAGGTCAAAATACCCACTTTGTTACTATTGGAGGAGATAATTCAAATGTGGGATGGATAAGGCTTCTTGCCAAAGCATCCTACATTTACTCACACTGTCCCAGTCAGTGCCAGTGGAAGCAATGAATAAAGACGAGCCTCTCACTTGGCAAAGGACAAAACAGAGTTTGGGTAGTATATGAATAAAGAGAACCCAGGTGAGGGGCTAGGGAGGTTAGAGGAATGGGATCACATTTACCTCATTCTCCCATACCTTATATCAAAGAGGAGACCTGTGTGTGGGCAGGAGTAAAGAAAGGCCAGGAACTTCAGAAATGGTACCCATGAATGCTTTTCAAACTGGAATCCACATGAAAAAGTTGAACCATGAAAAAGAAATATCAGTGTTTCATTTTCTTTGATAATCTGTACTAGTTTGTGGGTAAATCCTAGTCTGAGAAAATTTTGTTGCTTTACTTTAAATACAAGACAATAAGGCATCTAAACTCCCAGTGCTGGGGGCCACTGGGCCGGCCTAGGGTTTTGGGAGACAAAGCTCACCATGATGTGAAATGAGTTAAAGTGCAAGATCCCAGATGAAGCATCAATGAGTACAAAACCTAACAGGTCAAGAAGAGATTAAGAGCAAAATACATAGAAGAAAATCTACAATAAAAAAAAATAAGGAATGCATATAGCAGAATTACATTGAGAATGAACTTTTGGACAGCTTCATCTCAAACTGGAAATCTCAAACTGGGAATGCTTGAGGTCCAAAGTCAGTTGGGAAAATACAGAAGACAAAATTGGTTACAATTCTGGAATCGTTGTTACCATCAGTTCTGGAGATTTGAAAAATTATTCTCAAGACATTTTCTCAAAGAAATTATTTCCTTCTCAGCTTCCTAACTCATTTGTTACGAAATTCATCCTGCTTGACTTCCAGTTCTGGAATTTCCATGGACTAATCCATTTCATAAAGATCACAGCAAAAAGTAAATACAAGTGTGAGTAGTTTTTATAATAAAGATGATTGAAACATGCTTTCAGAAAGGTTTTTGTTGAAAGAAAGATTGTTTTACTGAGTGTTTCTATAATCATGTATCCACAACTGTGTAATTTTATTAAAAAATTTAAAGCATTTTTCTTGGTGTTGGGGCAAGGTTTTAAGAGTAGTATAACTAAGATCATACAGATTACTGAATTTTAGCAGGGCCTTCTTGAAGAGAATAACAGGAATTCCCAAGAATTCTTTATAACCTGAAGAAATACTTTAAACATTATAATTTTCACTTCGTAATTTAATTTTGACTTTTTAAAACAAATGCTAAAGTTTCACACATAAAATACATTTGTTGAGCTTTATCAAAATCTTTACTAGCAGAAAAGATTGACAAGCCATGACTCTTAAATAGTAGTGTCCATTTCTATAGCAGAGGCACAAGACAGATTTAAAAAACAGGAGTCAGGGGCTTTTAAAAAAAGAATCAAACATGTATATATGTTAGTTTGGATTTCTTTGAAAGTAGTAGAGAAAGTGTGGAGTAATATTATAGAGAAATAATATAAGGAATTGAGATAGTGTGAGGAAAATGAGTAAAGAAAGGATGGAAAGCCAATATCAGGGTGCTTTTTGCAATTGAGGCTCAATTCAGTAGAGACTTTCTTGATTACTTATGAAATACCTCTTGACGTACAGGAGTCTGCAACTGTTACCCGCAGTCTTATCCTTATTGGTTAAGGATTGTCCCCTGTGTAATAACTCCACTGACTTTCCTTGTGGACTCTCAGGATGTTGCAAAAGGTCCTGAGAGATTAAACAGAAAGGAACATGATGTCCTTAAGGTAGGGCACTGTGAGCATGTCGTGAGCCTGAGCTCTTGTGAGCAGACCATCACAGCTGCAGCATGAGCAGATTTTTCTCCAGTAGTTATCTATGATTAATATCTTGAACATTTTCTTAAAGTAAAATGATACAGTTTCATTAGCTAGAAAAAAACTTTGATTCTGCTCAGAGACAAACATTCAATACGATTTTTTCACCACAACTGTATTTTGTTTTACTTTCCCAATTGACTCTCCCAATGCTAAGACTATCTTTTACTCTCTTTCAACAACTCAAACTACTCATTTCCAAATTTCTAAGATCTTCCTTTCTTATTTTATGTATCTTTTCACTTATTCAATGAACATTTACTTGCCTCGGTATATGCCCAGAAATCCAAGTCTATACCAGACACCGTGCTAAGAATGTCTCTCAAATAATTGTAATACATTCAACAGTTCTATGAAATAGATACATTATTATCCTCACTATTGTAGTCAGGGTTTTCAAGGGAATAGATTTAATATAGAACACATAATTTACAGGATTATTTTATAATATTCAACCAGAAAGTCAGGTACAGAGAAGTGCAAGAGAACTAACCATACACTAGAGATCCAAAGAATCTAGCTGAGGGCTTGAGTACCACAACAACGTCCTGCACGAGTCCAGCTAAAAACCTAGCACCCATGTCAATGTCCTCCATGAGTTCAGCTGGTGCCCTAAAGCCCATGACAGTGTCTCAAGCAAGTTTGTATCAGGATCTGCATTGGGAAGGCCCAAAGGTCAGTGGTGGAAGCTAAGAAGTCTGTACCAGTGGGATGAAGGATCTGTGCCAGTAGGCTGAGGGATCTGCACTGGAGCCAGGAAGTAACACTCAAAGTAAGGACTAGAACTCCCCTGAAGAGAACTGCAGCCATTCTCAGAAACAGCAAGAACCTGAGCTTCTCCAACAATGGGAACAGCCAAGTTCATATCAGGAAAGCCAGTGTGATGAGCATCTCCAGGAGGATCAACAGCACACCATCTTCCCCTCCAGTTCTCCTTTTATGCTGATGGTAATAATCCTCAGGTTAGTCTTTCACACCCAGAACCATGCTGACTCAGTTCAGCTGGGTGTTACAAATTGACCATTAGTTAATCTATCACACTCACTTCACAGACAAGAAAACCAAAATACAAAGAAATTGGCCAGTGGCCACATGGCTATTAAAAACTTCAACCAAATCTGTAATCTAGGCATAGCACATGGCTCTGTGTTCAGGCTAAATTAAGGAAAATGGTTGTGCAAATTTCCAATATTCTCAATTTTCACTACTTCTTACATGTGCTCTATGTCATATCGCTTTGACTTTTCTGACTTGCACACTAGAGTGGTGTTAAATTTTCCCACCAGGTGAATGAAGGGTTTAGCCATATGACTTGCTTTGACCACTGGAATATTTGCAAAAATAGAAATTGAGGAAACAAAATCCTTATTTATCTACACACACACACACACACACACACACACACACACACACAGGAGAGAGAGAGAGAGAGAGAGAGAGATTTTACATTTTCTCTCTACCCATCTGGGTGACAGGCCACTGCATGGTGCCTCCCCATGCTCAGGATAGAACTTTCTGTTTGGTCCACTTATTCACAAGTCAATCTCTCCTGAAAACACCCTCATAGACATGCTCAGAAGCAATGCTTAACCAGTTCTCCAGGTGTTCCTTTATCCTATCAAGTTAGCACTTAAAATTAACCATCACAGCACTGAAAAAAGAAAATCTACCTCTGAAGGGGGTCTACATTTTGGAACTAGCAGATAAGAACTTCAAAGAAGCTATTATGTCTATGTTCAAAGAACTAAATAAATTCCATTTAAAGAATTAAAAGTATAATGACAATAATTCAGCAAACAATATCATGACACATTGATGCAAATGATTTAAAATATAGAAACTTGGGATGCAAAATTGAAAAAAAAAGTTCAATAGAAATAGAAAATTTGACATGAAAAAACAATAAATGTGATGGATATATGAATATAATTTATTGATTCTGAAGAACAAAAATAAAGTGAAGGAAAATGAATCTCAGAAACCTGGAAGAAATCAAATACATACATACAGATGTATGTGCAATGGATGTTCTAAATGAAGAAAAGAACAGAGGCTAAACTGACAAAATAATAATTGAACACAAATTGAAATTCTTCCCAAACCTGATGATGATTTTAATTTAAATATATAAAAGATTCAATGAACTCTACATGGGATAAATTTCAAAATTTTACATCTAAGCTCACCCTCATAAAACTGTTGACAGTTATTAAAAATACAAAAAATCTTTAAGGCATATACTTTTGTAGGTCAGGTCCTAAGCTTTATTTAGATTCTCTAGTCTAAAAGTGAGCCCTGAAATAAATCTATTTGCATCAAGAAAACAGAAAAGGCCAAATACGTTAGCTGAGAACACTTGTTATTCTGCAATTTCCAGGGCTGGAATGGTTTGACTTCACAGCTGGAGACTCCAGTACCTCTTGTCCCAGGGGCCTTCGGGGTAGGCTGACAGCACAGTTCCGTTCATGCTGAAGCAGTCTCAAGGACTTTCAGGGTCTCCTCGTATCTGAGAAGACTGGGCCTAGCAAGATTTGTATACCTTGATCCTGGCTTGAATAATTCATTATATCTATTCTCTGAGTAGAAAAAAAAAATCACATACAGGAAGCAAGTATACAATTAAATAAAATTTCATAAAATATAATAGATTTGAGAATGTAACAAAGTGACATATTCAGATTACTGAAAGAATGGCTGCCAACCAAGAGCTCAATCTTTTATTTTGCAGAAATTCTTGCTGTTCCCTAAATGGCAAGGCTTTTGACTTTCATCTGCTCATGCTGTCTTTTCTTGCCTTAGATTCTCTTTCCCTTCTTCAGACTGGAAGTGTCCCACATGTACTTCTAAGTCGAGCTTAAGTACCATGTCTGTGTGAACACTTCCTCTACCCCTCACAACCCTCCCTTTTTTAAATTTATTGTTTATTGGTATATTTTAGATATACATAATACTCACATTAATCATAGGTGGGAAGGGGGAAGGAAGGAAGGGAAAAGGAAAAAGCGATTTAAAAAAAGGCTAAGATGGAAAAAAAGCTTTGTAAATAGGGAAGGAGAGATGGGTTGAAGGGAGGAGAGGGATTAGGAAAAAAAGAAGAATCAAAATATATTGAGAACTCAATCTTAAGTAATGCTTTATATAACAATGATCAAAATATTGATCATGATAATTAAATTCATGTCTGAGTTTGCCAGACCTAAAGGATACCTAATCATCTGGAAAACTCTTATTTGTGGGTTGGGTTGGTAAGTGTTTTCAGAAGAGATCAGCACTTGAATCAATAAACTTAGGAAAGATATATCACCTTTCCTAATATGGTAGGCGTCCTTCAAACTACTCAATGTTCAAGTAGAGCAAAAAGGTAGAGGAAAGGCAAATTTTCTTCCTCTAATTCTGCTATCACACCCTTCTATCCTTTCACATCAGAGCTCCTTATTGCTGATTCTTCAGGCTCTGGGACTTATACCAATAACCTCTCCTTTGTTTTAAGACTTTTGACCTCAGACTGGAATTATTTACAAGTCATCCTGGTTTTCAGGCCTTCAAGTTGAACTGATTTACATTATTGGCTTTGCTGGTTCTTCAACTTGCAGACATATTGAAAGGCTTCTCAGCCTTCATAATTGCATGTGACAGTTCCCATTGTATCTTCATTTCTTTGAAGAACCGTGATTCATACATTGACTGCTTACAAAAATAAACAAAACAGATTACTCATCTTCAGGTAGAGTGTCCAAGAAGAAAGATAGGTGTATATATTAACCAAAC
Organism: Dasyprocta punctata; assembly: GCA_004363535.1. NCBI lineage: Eukaryota > Metazoa > Chordata > Mammalia > Rodentia > Dasyproctidae > Dasyprocta > Dasyprocta punctata. The sequence goes on along the minus strand of RJWM01015655.1, from coordinate 39,951 downwards.
CAGGATAAGAGAGGAGACATTACTATCAACAATATGGATATGAACATAATTAGAAGGGAATGTTATGAACACATTTATGCCAACAAATTAAACTTAGATGAAATGGAAAAATTCCTGAGAATATACAAATACAAATAACTGCAACTGATAAGAGAAAGAAAGAAAGAAAGAAAGAAAGAAAGAAAAAAAGAAGAAAAAATCTAAGTGAATGTGGTTGCACACACTTGCAGTTACAGCACTCTAGAAGGCTGAAGAAAGAGGATCCCAAATTCAAGTCCCATGTGTGCAACTTAGTGATGTAGTAAAACCTCATTTCAAAAAATAAAAATATATGATTAACTATGAACGTACCTCAGTGCAAAGGCTCTGATTTAATCTCTAGCTGTGAAAAAAGTCTACAGTCTGAATAAGCACGCAACAACATAAGTCACTGATAAATTAATTTAATAATTAAATATCTTCCCACAAAGAAAAACACAAGCCTAGGGAGATTCATTGGCGGTTTCTAGCAAATGTTTCATGAAGAAATCATACCAATCATTCACAATTTTTTCCTGAGAGCAGAGGAAAGTGTAATTTCCAACTCATTCTATAAAGTCATGGTATCTTCATGCCAATGCTTTACAAATACCACAAAAAGAAAAGTACAGACTAATATCATTCATTAACAGATACAAAAATCCTTTAAGTAATTATCAAACTAAATCCCACAACATAGTAAAAGAATTATCTACCGTGACCAAGCAGAATGTACCTATGTACTAAAATTGGTTTAACATCCAAAACTCCATTTACAGAAATAGAAAGAAGAAAAGAAAATCATTTAAATGGAATTAGAAAAACATATTTGACACAATTCAAGTACCATTCAAATTAAAGACTCAATTAACTGGCAATTAAAAGGAAATCCCTTAACCTGACAAAGGTGCTAAGAGTGGTAGCGGCAACAGCCTGCAGAGCAAAGGAAAACTGGATGAGGAAAATGTTGTAAGACTTTATTTTTAATGGTTGCATAATTTCATACATTTACAAAAACTCATTGATTTGGATACTTAACATGCATGTTTATCATTACGTAAGCATTCTTTGAATAAAGCAGTAAAAACAATAAGAACGAATCGTAGCTAGTGGAGAGGCATTGGTAAAACAAGTTTAGCAGCGTGCTGATAATTGTTAAAACTGGAACATGAATAATGTCAAGCGATTACATCTACTTTTGTATGTCTGGAAATAAAATAAAGACTGGAGTTTCAAAAATACGAAACTATAAGGGGAGAAAACACCAACAACGTGGGGAAGTAACAGTTGTAATGTAAAATGGAACTTAAGTCATTTTAACATTCCTTCTTTCTGTCATTTGAGAAGCACCTAAGTGTATAGGTTTTTTACATGAGTTCTGTTTAATTTGGAAATTTGATCCTAACATTTGGAGAGATGAGGATAGACATTACAATCTCTGCTATGTAGATGAAGGAATCTCCGTTCAAAATGACCAAAACAGAAAGCTAAGCATGAAGCCTTGCTATCCAGTGCTTTGATGCTTCTTACATCTGAGCCTGAGAATAGGGCTGTACCACCTAAATGGCGTTGCACATAAGAATTATCTGCATTACCTTCACAATTTCCCATTATTTTCTTCTCATTTGGCCCCTTTGACATTTTAGCCTGGCCTTGTGCCACTGCCTTCCAGAAACACTCACACACACACACACACACGTTTTGATAATCCTTGCAAACATTTTCTTTTTTCATTCAGTGCCCTATAATCTGCTTCTCTTCCATCTCAATCCTCCCTACTCCATTAGCACCTTCTGCCTCAAATCTTGCTTCAAAATACAAAATATTTGTTCCAAGGTACTATTAGATTAATGATATTCTTATCAGAAGTATTTACATTTTAATAGAAGCCAGTAACATCTCAAAGGATTAAACAGTCTACTGATCAAACTTGAAGTTGAATAGAAAATTTTGGAGTAAGGAAGACCTTATTGAACCTTTTGTATTATCTTCCATTCAATAAATTAGGCTAACTCTGTCCCAAGATATTGTGAGCAACTCATGAAGATGATGAGTAAATAAATATAAATTCGGTAAATTACTCTTCTGTTTATTTACAGGGCAAAATGCTCCTTATATTTTTTTTCTTTTTTGAGACAGGCTCTCACTTTGTAGTTCAGGTTGGCCTTGAATTCACTATGTAGTCCAGGCTGGCCTCAAATTCACAACAATCCTCCTGCCTCAGCCTTCTGAATGCTGCGAATAAAGACATGCACCCATGCCCAGCTCTTTCATTGTTTAAAGAAGGAATCATTGCGGTGAATCAGTGATAGGTGGAGTTGGTAGGATTTAAAGGAAACAAAAATCAAAGACAAGTTTTGAGAATTTTTCTCATTTAGTGACTTCTTTTTTTTAAAATGTGAGCAAAAGATCACTCCTATGTTCAAATGTTTCTCAGTGGATCAGAATATTAGACACTTGATTTTAAATATCTGGATGTTTTTCTCATAAATCCTTCCACAGTTGTTATACTTAAAAGAGTCTGATATTTGACTCATCTTTCAAACACTGTTCACTGAAATAATGTTTCGTTTAACATATAATTTATCCTTTCAATAAACATTCTTGAGTACTATCCATATATCAGTACTGTCTTGGTACATGGGAAATCACCAATGAACAGAGATCCTATATTGTGCAAGAAGGTATAAGTGAGGTAAATTGAAGGAGTTCTTTGTATACCCCGAATACATATGTGTATGATGGAATTTCTTATACTCATGTATTTGCGTTTCCACTCTCTTCTCAATGGTGTCTTTTGATACATAGAATCTTTAAGATTTAAAATTAGGAAAAGTGAATTGTACAGGGTATTAGGAGCTTGTACATTCTAAGACAGACGGAAGTACAAACTGCCTAAATGTGACACATGTGTTAGGCATTTGGGAAGTGGTGCAGTGGTTAATTATCTGGAGAAGAGAAAATGTGATTGGGTTGGAAAGGAAAGAACAGAAATTAAGGTGCAGAAGTTAGATCATGGAAGCCTCGTAGGCTTCTGAAAGGAGGATTATCTATAGACTATGTCTTAGTTACTTTTTCTCTTTACTGAGACAAAACACTTGACACTCAAAGTTAAAGAAGGAAAGGTTTATTTCAGCTCATAGTTTGTAGTGGTTTCAGTCCATAGTTGGTTAGTTCCAGGCAGGGTGGAATGAGAGAGGCATCACAGAGGAGAAATGGTTCATGGAAGAAAGAAGGCAGCAAAAACATCTAAGTAGCAAGCGACAAGAGACAGCCATTTTTCTGTCACTTATAGATTATCCAGGCTACCCACCCTTAGTGTGTAGCATTCACACCTTAATCCTAGCACCACATTCCAGCATTATACACCCTAGATCCAGCTACCTTCAAAAATCCCCACATACTACTATATGAGGCTTTGGGGGGAATATCTAGATACAGACCATAATAGATTATGAGCAGGTGAATGTCTTGACCTTGCTTAAATTTTAAGGGAATCATTTTAGATGCTATGTTAATAGTGAGATAATTTTAAAAGCACAGTGATGAATTATAATATAAGGCCATGATGTGAAATCAGATGAGAAAGATGATTTAGAGTGATCATATTGGATTATGAAGAGAAATGTTCTTATTCCATTCATAGCAAGTTCTTATGCAAGGCATAATTCCAAACTACAATTTTTTACAAATTTTATCACATTAAATGGCACATTGCCATTAATCCCCTTCAATATAGTCCCTTTCCTTTTGAATACTTCTCCGATCATTTTTGCCACCTCTGAAGTTATAGAAGTCCTTTTTCTTAAGTGTCTTAGGTGCATTGTCATGGTTGCCTGGATGTCTTAAATCAATTCAAAACAGACCTTTCATGGTCACTTTGATTTGGGGAGAGAGCCAGTTGTCACATGGCACCAAATCAGGTGACTAAAGTGAGGACACAGAGTGAGGGCACAAAGTAACACTTACCTTTCTGCTGGAAGGCATGTGGTAGCAGAATTCACTCAATTTTTTAATTACACCTTTGGAAGACACTCATGAAAACGGATTTCCAGAAGTACTTTAGAAAGTATGAGTAAGTTCAAAATTAGGAGAAGTGTTTCAAGGGGGATTCATGGCAATATGTCCTTTATTGCAATAAATTTTAGTATAAATAGTCAGTGTATATTTTAGTCACACCTCCTGCCTGAAGAATTTCCTTCACCAGGGAATAAATCCTTTCCTTTGCAAAACTGCAAACTCAGCATTTCTGAACATACACTGTATCGGAAGAACATGTGATGACTGAATTAGGAAACAAGAGAATGAATGAATGAATGAATGAGTGAGTGAATGGACGAAGGGCAGTTGCAACTAACCTGGAATAGAAAACTACTAAAGACAGCATGGGTATAGGAAATATCATTCATGGTCACAAGGTTTTAGTTACAAAGAATATCTATAATCATCACTGGTTACAGAGGCTACTGGCAATTTTTATTTGAAAGCATCTGAAAATGGTGTTTTCATGATAAAATTAGAAGGCTTTCTGCCTGAGAGTTATCCTCAATAAGTGCATGAAATGAACATTCTTTCAATCAGCAACTCTTATCAAGGAAATGTATGCAAACATCATACAATTTTAAACTGCTATTAAGTTTCTAAAATATGGTCAGTGGTTGACAGGCCTAGGCAATAGCCTTCTAGTTATTTTCTCATCTCCAGTCTCCCTTCCTTATACTGACCCTTGTTCTACATTTAGGGCATCTTTCTAAAGCATGTATCTGCTTCTAATCTTTCAACAACTTTTCATTGTCAATCTTGATACTGATATTCGAATCATTTCAAAATTTCTAGACTTATATCACCAACCACTACCTAAACTCAAGTACAGTTACGATTAAAATAACTTATTAAGGCGACAAGTTCTAAAGACAAACTACCTGGTCTCAAGTGTCAGTTGAACATAAGAATCAACCCACCTACTCTCATGACCAGTCTTCAGAAAAACTGAGTACTAGTGGTGATCTTAAGTCCTGTGAGAATTTATGGAGATAATAAAGATAAACTGCAAAAGTATAAACTTAATGATAGTGGTGACCAAATTTATGTTAGTCCACAGTGGACTTCAATGCCACGCTTTCAGTAGACCTTAGATATTGTGTGTGTGTGTGTGTGTGTGTGTAAGATTATATACTGACTCTTACTAGCTTCCTCATTTTTTCCAAGCTCTGAGAATACCACAGTCTTTCTTCTCATGAAGTTCACCTTTTGGGCAAGACAGATAATAAGAAAATTCATGAATAAATGAACATTTATCGATATTGATCAATCTTATTTTTAGAAGTGAAAACAGATTCCTGTACAGGTATATATGAATTTGTGGTCATAAAGAACTCCCTGAGAAAGTTACAAATAAACTCAAATCTAAATAGTGGGAAATGAAAGTCATGCAAAACTAGTGGGATTGCTAACGTTAGAGATGCAGTGATTGCACCCTGAGGCAGGTACGTTCAAGGGACAGAGACCTGATGAGCACAACTGCATCATCATGCCATGGGGGTAGGAACAATATACATTCACTTCAGATTTGTAGCCAGAGATCTCTGGCTAAAATATGAAGACGGAATTTTATTATTAGTCTAAGGCGAAACCACTAGAACTTCGCTGGCCAGAAGTGAAGCAAGTGGATTATACAAGACAATGGGAAAAACGGAGAATTGACTAAGTGCTCATATTGGAATCAGTATACAAGATTATGAGAATTTGTCATTTCTGGCACTATGGCAATGGAGAGAAAGGAGCAGATTTGGATTACGGATTGGATGTAGGAACAAAGAGATAGGAGGAATCAAAATGGTTCATTCAGGACACAATATGTCTTTTGTGAGCCTGTGATAGCTTGCCTGCATGGATCTTTCTATCATGAAAACATAAAAAATTATACTTTATGACTGCATTGGGATGAAGATCCTGGGTTATATTTTTATGATAAAAGAAATTAAAACATGTTTAGGGATTCCTAAAATATGTATGGGCCTTAATCTCTGTGTCTAATGAATACTTTGACCCTGGTTCTGATATTAATAAAAGAATGCAACTTCTAGGAGAATATATTTGAAGATAGTAAGATCTCAAAGCATATTAGCTATTGCATTATTATTATTATCATTAATGTTGCAACTTGGGAAAGTTCTAGCCACTTCCTAGTCTATATGATCCTCTGTATTTGTCAAAAGTCCATTTATCTATCCTTCAATGCTCAGACTAAATGTCAGCTTTTAGTTATTTTCTGATTCTTCAGTTTGACTGGATCCTTTTCTCTGTCCCCACAAGTTCATACTGATACCTGTCTTGTAGCTCTAATTAGAGTCTGCTTTTGATTTACCTTAATTTATTTATTCCGTTTGGGCTTTTAGCTCTGTTAGTGATAATACCACATGGCTCTACTTCCTACTGCGTCCAGTCAAGTGTCTTACATGCAGAGAAGCCTCAATACATATTTATTGACTTAAATATTCAAGAACATTGCTAGTAGCCAATTATTCTCACCAAAGTTTGTTGAGGCAAGATGGGTCTTCCACGTTGCTGCCTGAAGTGAGGTGCACGATCACTCTGAGACCGTCCATTCATCAACAACAAAACTCTACCAGAAATGTCGACTGCGACTCCTCACTTCACAAAGGTGGCTGCCAGGCTTCTAAATAACAACTTCATGGTGCAGCCACCCGCAACACCATCTGGAGTGCAGACAGAGACTTGTACTTTGTTGACTCGCAGAACCATAAATCTAGCACCTTGGCTAATCTCCGTTTTTGTTAATGATTGTGATCTATGGCAATTTAAAGACAAGGGTTCTGATTATACATAAGAAAGAAATTAGATTCTGGGTAAATTAAAATGTCATTTATTTAAACTGCATTTGTTCCAATATTTTGTAGAAAAAAATTGCTTGGCACCATGGAAAATACAAATAGATGTAAGATTTATTTCTTGCTCTCAGTAGTACTTTTTTGTAGCAGGGGATGGAATTGGAAGAAAAAGACACTGATAGAAGGACACACATAAAGATGATTATCTATCTCTTTAGCAAGAAGAAAGCATCATTTAGTGTCTGCAGATGAATCAGCTCATATTCCTAAAATTCAGTTTTTCTCTGGGAAAGAAAAACAACTATTTGTGTGTCCACCAGAAATCTACTACTTAGTAAACATAACCATTTCTTTGTTTTTTTAACAATTTTTAATGCTCAATTTTTACTTAAATACATAAATTGCAGTTTAATTTATAAGCCACCATTTTGGAAGAGAGGAAAAACTAATATCCATAAATTGACAAACAATCATACTTGAAATCATTAATTCATATGTTTCTCAAAAATTTTTTGTTGAGTAACAACTAAAGACAACTAATTTTGATGAGTGAAACTGGTAATTCTTAACTTATTGCTAATCTATCCCTTAGGGAACATTTATCAATGTCTGCAGATATTCTTGGTTGTGCATCATATTCCTGGGCTTTAGACATTTTCTCATAAAATTGCATTCTCTTAGACAATTGTTTCTAGCATTTTTCTCAGCTAACATTTTCCTATTAAAATAACCAAGACTCAAGCAACTTTCAAGTTAGGGAGATAGAGAAAGGAGTCATGAAGTTTTAGGTCAGATAAATCTGTTATGAAGGGTGGTTCTGAGGACTACAGGAAGTTTGATAAGCATCACTGGTTTTTTCTCACCAGATATCACTAGAACTTCCCTAGTTGTGAACAACACAATATTATGAAACATTGCCAAACAACCCCAGGGCAGGCCTCGGGTTAGGGGTGGCAAAGGAGGTAGGAAGAAGAACCATTAAATTAACCACTGATGTAGGGAACCAGAAGGAGCTAAGAGATACGGTGAAGTTCTGTAAATACAGGCCCTTGAATATCTTACTACAGAGAGCAAAGTAATTTTGCACTTTTTATGAAAAGTTTTAACAAATATTCATAACCTTTGGGCTATCTCCACTTCGAAGAAATTTATCATAAGCAAATAATCCGACTAAGATTTTTAAAGTACTTCAATGTTTAAAATTTCCCTGAGGAAAAGTAAATTCTAGCATAAATATATTATGCGCTGTTATACAAACATTAAAAGATATATGTAAGAAAAGATTTTTCTAGTATTAAGTGCAAAAGAAAAAATAAGTTGATAAACTACAAGCATGCAAATGATACCAGTAAAACAACAGCAACAAAGAGAAGGAATACAGCAAGAATTTTAACAGTATTATTTTTAGATTCAGAACAAAATATGGTTACTTTACCCTTTTAAAATATGATTTATTTTAATTTCCACAAAACATAGATATAGTCAACATTTTCCCCTCTTTTTTAAAGCTCACATCAATGTGAAATGCTAAAGGAAGTATCATTGGTAGTATTTCTATGTAATGATGGATTAAACGTTACAGGTGCTTTCTTCGATCCTCTTATGACATTGTTCTGAAAAAAAGAACGTGGGTTCTGTCATTGGCATTCTGTTTATTAGTTAAAAAAAAAAAAAAGAGCAAATGATCAGTAGTTGATCCTCTTTTTGCCCCAAAGTTTGGCATTCAAGGCAAATCACTGATGCAATACATTTGCATTTGAATTATGTTCAACCCAGAGCCAATCTCAGGTCTCTTCCAAAAGCTTTTTTATGTTTGATGTGAGTTCTTGTTCAGCGTGTTCAAAAGTAGGCCTTGCTTCAGATAAATGACCTCCAGTTTAACTGAGTGAGGGTAAGACCTTCAAACAGAGAGCATCACTTTACAAATATGAAACTCCCATTAAAAAAAGTCTCAGTATGTCACTCCTCAAAGAAAATGTTGATCATGTGAGATTCCAGAAATTAGATTGCAAAGGTGTAGCTTCTAATCCTTATGAGAAAACTGCTATATATAACATGTAAATGTATTGGTTTGTTGTCATCAGCTATTTTGCTCTCTGAATGCTCATTTATGAAAAATTGAGTACATGTTTGAATATGTTTAAAAACATAGTATCAATGTGTAAGAGTTGTTTTTGTAATGCACTGAACTTTCTTCAATATTAAATTAAGTGGTAGAAAAAATACTTGGATACACACACACACACACACACACACACACCAGATGTGCCTTGCTTCAACAAGCTACACTGCAAAACATAATTTATTGCTTTCTTTGTAGTCATACCTCATTTACTCAGTGCAGTAGTACTTTGAAAACTGATCTTTTTCCTTAGCTATGCTGAATTTGCCTGTAACTGGACACATCAAAATATCCGTGTTTTGTTTACATGCCAAAAGAAAGTGACAACATCCTCTCTTCGTGGTTTTGGTTAATGTCTACTATTTCCTTCCCCAAACACCACCAGACAATGTTATTTCACTGGTGGCATGCAATGATATGCTTCACATATGATACACTGTACTGAAGACATTGTCCAAGAAAATCAGAGCGCTCCCTGTGAAAGTGGAATAAGTCAGTTTCAGTATAAATCTGCAGACACTGCCTGGATTCATCACCCCTTTGAAAACACTGTGCAATCTAGTGGTTTTCATGGAAAATCTATTCATGATGATTCATCCTTTTCTACACGCTGTAAAGTTTTATCATATGTGCAACTGGCTGAGCAGGAATAAAAGTGATATGAAGATGCAAAATTATCCATCCTGGGCACAGTAATGGTTTGGGTGCACAATTCAATCTTACATTTCATTCAACAGTTCAAGTTCACATGACTGCCTGACTGCCTCTCCATTTTCATAATTTGAGCCTTGTCCTTCAAATGTAAAGATATTTGAAAGAAGCTATGTTTAGGAAATGGAGTAGAGAAATGAAAACCAGAGACTTTAATACTTTTATCCTTTGTTTTGATTGCTTTTAGTCTGTTCTCTATTATTTGATTTCAATATGTGTGAAAGTGTGGACAGCTATTTTGAAGAGAACAAGAGACGTTATGGTAGCCATTGTTGATTTTCCTATTGTCTGGGTCTGAAGGCCTGTAATGCTTTCATTCTTTCGCTTTTATCAGTTTTACACTGTTGTGTGTTGTTTGACTTCATTGTGTGTGAAAATATGGACAACTGTTTTGAAGAAAACAAGAGATATTATGGTAGCCACTGTTGATTTCCTGTTGTCTTATTTTGAAATCCTGTATTGCTTGCATTGTTTTGTTCTGATCTGCTTTCTTCTGTTCTGACTTATTTTGTTTTATTCTCTTTAAAATAAAATTAAAAAAAGAAAACCAGAGACTTATCTAGATTAGTATAAGTGCATTACAAACCCACTGTTGAGGAGTTTTTGCAAGTAAAGTGATAAGCACGTAGCTAACCTGTTGTTTTATGCTAGTTAATAAAACTGACATTACCCTCAGTTTTCTAACTTGCAAACTGAGGCACAGAGAGTGGCAAATTTCAAAACTTGGGATAAGGACAGCCTGGATCTTTACAGGAGTGCTTGTATTGGAAAGTTATTTAACAATTTTTTTGCTTGTTTTAGTCCTAGAATAGTCTAGTTTATTGTTCTTTTGCCCCTCACGTCCCCATTCTCCTCAGGCCAATTCAGCAAGGCTTCTGCTGCTCCTAGTTTTATAAACGATTGCCCTTGAGCTTTCTAGAAGTGGCTAATGATCAGCCTCTTTAGGAACATGTCCTGAGATAAACTCTATCCCCAAAGATGTGGTACACATACTCCATGCTAAGAACACTTGCAAAGCAGAAGGCTAGAATTTAGCTGGATTTGCACTAAAAATTGACCCACACCAATGGATGAAAACAAACAAGTTTGAAACAGGAACAGATATCTCAGACATTTTAGGTTAACTCTGAGGCATGACTCCTAATATTTACTCACACAGCAAGCTCTACAAAATGTTAAGAAGGAGTCAAATTGGATCTACCCATCCTTCCCTACTCTATGCCTTGCTACTGTTTTCTTCTCAGGTTGTTTTCACTAAAACATGAGGAACTTCAGTGTTGTGGTTTTTTTTAGAATATTTGATTTACAAAATAGTCCATGTGATAAGGCAATTTGGGAAAAAGAAGAAGTGCATCCTTAGCAGTAACACTTTAGGTGTCACACATAGTGGGGACAAGGACATCTCTGGGGCACCACAAATTACTCCCAACTCATACGATGAAATGAGACAGGGATAACTACGTTTTCTATGTTCTCTTTCTCCAAAAACTGTCCTATGGGAGTTCTTAGCACAGAAAATAGCCATCCACCATATCTTCATCTGCAGCCTTCAAACTACTCCAAGCTCCCAATGTATCTATCTTCCCACAATACAACTTTACCTCAGTATTACATAGGCACCTCCCATCCATGTATAAGACTGAGTGGAAAGTCTCTGCTTCTAAATCTGACCCTTTCTTGCTAGTCTGCCATTTTACAAAATTAATTAAGTTTTTCAGTACATTTTAGGTATACATAATGATAACATTTTTCATAGGGAATTTGTAACCATACATTAAATATCTTGATATTTTTCCCCATCCCCTTAACTTCCCTTCAACCCCTTGCCTCCTCCCAATTTACAAAAGTTTTTTTTTTCATTTTTCCTTCTTTTCTCAGTTTTTTCTTGCCACAAAGTATTCAGTTCTGCTTATGCCATTGATTGGTGCTTATTCATTTTATTGAATAATCTTTTTACTGAAGAATCTTATACCCTATCATTCCATCTTCATTACTAACACTCTGATTTAACTCTTCATCTCTTGCTTGAATTTCTAGAAAGCCTCCTACACATTTGCTTCAAAGTTACTCCCCCTCAATCCATGTCCCATGTTGCTACAAGAGAGTATGTATTCATTTAAAAATTTTTTTATTTATTGTTACGATGTTAGAGATCAAACCCAAAGCCTCATGATTGGTGTTCTAGGGCTTCACCACTAAAATACAGTCCAAGAGAATATTGATTGAAATGGAGCCAATTACGTTACTCTTCTTCCTGAAAATATTTATTTTGCATGTCATCCCAAAGTTCAAAATTCTTCCTGTGAACCAAGACTGTTTAAAATATGATCCTATCTACTTTTCTACCTCTAATAGACATACTCTTTATTGTTTCAGTAGACTAAGGATCTCAGCTGAACAAAATTCAGCATTTCTCTTTCTTTTCTTGATTGAAAAAGCATTTATCTGCAAATTATAATTTTTATCCTCTACTATTTCTTGACATGTCAAGTTAAATTATTTACGGATTTGTTCTTGTCGTAGTTCAGTCATTTATTAGTTACTCCCAATTTAAACTAAGTAGGATTTGAAATTCTCTCCCTCCCCTATTCACTTCAAAATATTCTGTCTGCCTTCCACCTGGTTCTTATTCTAAAGTTCTTTGTGGTTCAACAATTCCCTTTATGATACTGTAGAGTAAGCTGCCTTTTCTTTTTTGGTCTCAGAGGCCATCCTGGCATCTGTGGCTAAAGACCTCACTTTGATACTCAGCTCAGATGATGGTCAGTGTTTGTTTAGTGGATGACAGGTGGTCTCTCTGTCAATCTTCCATTGTTGTATTTATGTTTTTGGCATCTAAACTCAAAAAAAAAATGCAGTTCCATCCTTTCACATTCCATGTGGGTGATTCAGTTTCCTGCTCAGTGTTGTGGCCTTCTGATTGGCAATGTTTAGACTTTACTCATGACCTCAAATTTTCTCAAATTCATGTGAAGAGCTGTTTGAAAATTTATGGTAGATTTCTCAGGCAGACAGCCATGTCAGTATGTCTTTTTCTATACATCACAACTTGGGCTCATCCATGAAGCTACTGACTTATAAATTTGCAGACAGAAAGTTAGTTGCAAAGGTTCCCATCCCCAGATCTCAATCTAACTGGAAAGTTTATTCCAGGGAATGGAACAGAGCACAAGAATCCCCATGGTTTGATCATCTCTCCAAATTCTCTTATCTTCAGATCAGAATCCTTTCTGCTATTTGGATAAGAACATGAGTGAGGTGGAAAGAATAAATCTTTACCTATTCTAATCTTCTTCACAATCATTGGTTGTGTCCCACAATGAAAAAATAAAAATAAAAAATTTAGGGTCTTTTACAAACTCTACATCAAAAACTAAAAAATAAATTCATTGAGAGAAGCCAAAAAATATCTTATGGGATATACCATATTCTTGGACTGGAAGTTATCTTGTCATGTAATTCTTTAAACTGCATTATTCAAGATTTTTTTCTATTCTTAGCTGTTTGACTTTCAAATAAATACTACAATCAGTCAGTTGATTTAGTCCAAATAAATACTATAATCAGTTGATTTAGTCCAAAAAGGAATGCTGTTGTTAGTTTGATTGAAATTTCCATGCTGTTGCCATGACCACCTCTGACATCAAACATGCTTTCTTCCTCACATCAAATAATTCTCCAACTCTCTGGACACCAAATGGGTGCCCTATACTCAATGTAGTGCTGGCACTACCTATGTCAAGTTAGTGCCAGATTGAGGGTTCACTCCTACAAGACTAATCCCCCTGTTGGTGCAAGTGACAAGCACCAGTTTGACAGCTGAACTCCTAACTGGCCAGCTATAAATCCAGAAATTCCCACTAACTCTTCCCAGGTTTCTAAAACTTTCTTGAACAACTTACAGGACTCAAGAAAAACACTTTACTTACTATTACCTGTTTATTATCATATGTAAAGTTCAGGAATAGCCAGGAGGGGGTAAAAATGTATGAGGCAAGGTAGGGAGGAGTAGTACAACACTTTCTCACTTTCTCCACATGTACTCTCTAGCCACCTCAATTTGCCTGTCAAACTGAAAACTCTCTGAACTCCATCATTCAGGAGTTTTTGTAAAGTTTTCATTAAGTTGGTATGATGATTTGATTCATTGGTCATTGATAATTAATTCAGACTTCAATCCTGCTGTCTTCTCTGGAGGTTGGAGAGTAGCACTGAAATTTTTAATTCCATAATCACGCTTTGGTGTTTGTAGTGAACTGCTCTCATCCTGAAGATAACAATAAAGCCCAGCCACTAGTCACCTCACTAGTATATAAAAGATACTTCTATTATACTCTGAAGCTTTCAACATTTCTGCAAGTTATTATGAGGGACCAAGGACAAAGATCAAATATTTATATATTTTCATTATATCACATAATTGCATTAATTTTCACAATTCAATTTAGGGAAAATTGGCATATTCACAATATCGAATCTTCCATAATATTTAACAAAAGAAGTCAGAGAGAGGCAGAGTACATAATAATGATCCATTAACATAAATCTTTCTATGTAAATGTATACTCATTTATTCACCATGTTCTCAGCATATTAAGCATTTTCATGCTGCTAAATTTTGTACCTTCTGTGTCATTCAATTTCACAAGAATCTACTCAACTTCCAATGACCACTACAAATGTCACTTCCTTTGTGAAGCAAAAAAGAACATAACTGTTAAGAACTCAACTCTGCATTCCATCCTGGATACTCACTCTTTGCCACACAGCTGTGTCATACTCCTCTTTTACTTCTGAACCTGGCCTTGAGATTAACCTTGTCCAAGGCAGTGTTCTCAGAACTGATATGAAGAGAGGCTAGAAAAGTAAATGCATCATTGTACTTTCCCCTTTGACTTCTATCATGGCCATAAATCGGTGTCATTAATGTCTGCCTAGTTTGCTAAAAGATGAGACCAGCTTAGATTATCCATACCCCAGCAAACTTTCAGACATTTCTGTGATCCCAGCAATGGTCAGTAGAGCCCCTGGAAAACCAGCAGCTGACTGGAGTCGCCTGAGCTAAGCCAACTGAGATTATTAACTTATTCCAGATCCGCAGAATCTGAAGATTCATGAGCCAAATGATTGTTTTACTATTGTAGCTTAATGATATTTGGTGGTAGTACATCCCTGAAATAACCTCAAATTCTGTCTATTTAATATTGAAATCCTGTAGTTAAAACTCGATTTGGGGGGACTTTCATGCATTAGGCATTTAAAAATGCAGATTGCGACACTAGTCTTATTATTCAGGGTTGTATCGTAAAGAAAATATGACACAAAAATCAGGGCAATTCCATGATGTTTTAATAAACAGATTATGTACAACAGGGTATGTAAGGCCTTAAAGAAAAACACAAGAAATAAGGCAGTATTTTAAGACATCACTATCTCTAGATTCATAAGCTCTGGGGAATCAGTTATCAGAACCTGAATGGTAAAATTTGTGTGAAAAGTGTCACCTTGGGAGGAGTTATGAGTTTAATTGAAAGGAAGAAGCAAGCCTGCAGCTTCATGCAGGGAGATAACCAAGGGATTAAATACCTTGGCTTCATTTTTCTCCTTTCTTCTCATCTTTTGTCAAGGGCCTTTTTGGCCAAGCCAAACCAAAACCAAGAAAGCCAAAGAGATCCTTCCTATAATTCACATAGTATATTGTTTGGGGGGAAAGTAAACAGTGAAGAAAGACCTAAGATAGAATCTAAAGGAGCAAAAAGAATATATTCAGCAAACATGGTCTTACTTTTGCAAGAAATATATAAAAATTTGCTAAATCCTTTCTCTTGGGAGCATATTTTCACATAAGAAGAAAATATTGCCATAATTAGGCATTTGAGGAAAGTAGAGTGTGTAGAAGATAAAGGTACATGGGACTATAATTGAAATCCTGTTTCACTACGCTTGAGAATAGCCCTGCCAGAAAGATGCTAATGCCAAAATGTGAATATCCAATGAGTAATTGCTAAGTTTGAGTTTATCTGAACTAGGAAAGCAAATGTAATACACGATTACATTTTTGGCTCCTGGTCTCAATGCTGTGGAGTCCTCATATAAGTCTATTTTGTTTTTCCAATGAAATGCTGTGAAAGTTGCAATTAAATATTATCTTGTATTGTTAACTTCTCTGCTTAGTATTACTTGCCTATTTTTCTCCCTATAAAGGAGAAAGTTATGAAGATTAATATTAATGTCTTGACATATGGTTGTTTATTACAGATGATACTTAAGTGTCAGGATATGAACCATAAGAAGCAATAAGCAAGCAAGGGAGAGAGAGTTCTTAATTACCAGACCTTCTGGAAAGCAATCTTTATACTGAGATTGATCTCAGTAAAGATGAACAGGTAAAACTTGGAGTTTTTTTCTAAAATATTTTTTGCTTTTAGTCCTCAACTAAGCTGAAAGGACAATTGTGACAAATTAGTTGATAGAATTAACTTGTTAAGTTAGTTTGGCAGAAAATTTTACTTGGAAGTCCTGGTTTTAGACAAAAACCTGGGTTCAAATCCAAAGTATGTTGTGTTATTGCAGGCCAGTGCCAATAAAATGCTAATAATTCTACCTACAACATTATTCTGTTGTGAAGTCCAGGTAAGCTATCGTCTAACCCAAGGAGAGATCTTTTATATCCTTTGGTCACTTAGCCGATATAGTCTGCATGACCAGACTCAGTGGAAGAAAAACACAAAATAGAAACTAGTTAAAATCATCATACTGAACCCTTTCTATGAACAGGTTGTCCCTGACTTGTCTCAGATGCTAGCACAGTACTACATTAATCACTACTTAGTACCTTTTATTTATGTTTAGCCAAGAGTCAGACATATGGCTCCAGGCACTCCTAAGGTAAGCATAGCTTTGCAGTAGACCAGCTGAAATGAATTTTGCACCTACGCAGTTCATTTCTCCAAGTCTCAGACAAACTTAATTATAAATCTCTCACCAGTAGTCTACCCTCTACTTTCTTTATGATGTTTACAAACAAAAATGATAGACCTATGATAATTGAAGAATGCCATTTGAATTTTGTTGAGTCACATATTTAATGAGAACTTGGGCTGCTGGTGGTTTGACTCATTTCTTCCTGTGACCTGCTTTGGGTCATCCTAGTTTGCCGTCCTTTCTTTCAGAATAATCATTTATTTGACAGTGATATAGGGATAATGAAAGTGTGATGGCATTTAAACAGCTTGTCTATAAGTTCTTTATTCTCATTTAAGGTATGAATCATTGTCAACAGTAGCAAGTAGCTACCAGAATGCTACCTATCAATTAGAATTCTTTTTTATTTGCAAAGAATCTACATAAAAATCAATGGAACAGACAAGCAAGTTTAGCAGGGTCATGGTACAAGGTCACAAAGCCATATAGAGAAATCTAGTGTTGGCCTATATACAGGCAATGAACAATTCAAAAGTAAAATTGTAAAGGCACAAGTTACAACATCTCAAAAAACCTTAAAATAGCATTACTGTATAAATCTATCTAAATACATTCATTATTTGTATTCTAAAAACTATAAAAACTGATCAAAAGTATTGAAATACAACCTAAACAAGTGAAGAGAGACTATGTATGTGATTTAGACACATATCAAAACATTTATTCTCCCTAAACTTATCTATAGATTCACCTCAACATCTATCAAAATCTCAGCAGAATTCTTTTCTTTTTTCAGTGAAGGGAGGTATTGAATTTACTTCTGGATAAGCCATTTTCAATTAGATTTTTGTAACTGAATTCTGAAATGGAATTTTGGGCACACTGAGCTACTCCGTGAAGGAGTTTAGCATAATTAAGAAGTTCTTCTTTTGAAATGACTCTGCAAAATCAATTAAGTTTTTAACCATGATGTGCATATGTATCCTCAAACATGTGTGTTTGATCAGTACCCATACAAAAAAACAGGTCCCATCAATCTAGCTGTTTTCACATATGTTCATAAATTTATTTCATTACAAAAAATAATTTCAAAAATTAATTTAAATAAATGTTTCACCCCAAAATATGAAAATTTATGACTCTTTAGTCATTTTGCCATCAAGAGACAATACTGAGGTTATATAGCTGCCCACTTAAATATTTACCTATGATAGATATATTTATCATGTATTGCAAACATGTGCTTAAGAAAAGAAAAAAATAAGATAAATGCTTTCTCTGTAAGTTATCATTGTTCTTTATACAATGCTAAACTTTTGCTTATTCTAATTAACCATCGATTCTTGATAGGACCTAGAGATATTTTGGAAATGGCAGATGATAGCTCCTAAATTTACTAATAAAGATTTTTAAGTATGCTATATTTAGGAAATATAGAAATGTGGGAAATACTCATTCTAAGTTTATGGAAATTTGTTATTCTTCAAAAACAGGACACATTGTCCCTAAAACTTAATTTACTGGAACATTGATGCTGTGTGACGATTTATACCAATGTGCATCTCAACTCTTCCAGAAGATGAGGCAGTAGCAAGATACCATGGTTTATATTTATCATAAAGTACTAGAATAGATTCAAGATTCAGTAACTGCTTTTCATTCTGAGAGTTCCTAAAGACTAAGGTCAGGATTCAATACCACCAAATATGTTTTCTCCAAAGGTCTTTTCTCCCTGATGATGAAGCACTTGTCCTGGTAGCTTTTGTAGAAGTATAGCATGGCAGAAATTTAGTCACCTCAGTTAGACTTGAAGCAATTGCCTTGTTTATTGAAAGGGTACCTCACGGAACACACATCTTATATACTGAATGTGATTAATACCAGAAGCACTCATGCAATAACCCAAGAACCAGCAGTGAAAGTTTCTGAATAACCTTTTCCCCACTTTGCTTGACCTGAACACTTTAAGAATTAAACAGTTGAGGAGCTTTTCAAGTATTTTCCACAAATTTATGATGCCAATGTTCGAGCATAGTTGAAATAAGTTATCACAGGTATAAATCTGGGAATCAGAATTCTCTTTAAGTCCTGGAGAATTCCTGAGTATCAGAAATTCTGAAGTAAAGCTACTTCAGTCACTATTACCTTTAATGGATGACAATGATTTCATTGTCTGTAGCAATATCCACAGTAGTAATCAGATATTTGTTGGTTGGGAAAATCAAATTCTGGTAAGATTTTCTACCCATCAAGGATAACAAGGAAGTGGGGGAGGCAAGAGTGGAATGCAGGTTCTGGCCAAAGTACATGTATTAGTCAGCTTGTACACCATAGAAAACCTCCATAGTGGGGTGGCTTAAACCATATATTTTTGTTTTCTTATAGTTCAGGAGTCTGGAAGCTGGAGCTGAAGGTTTTGTTTGGTTGGCTCCAATGTGAGTCTTCTTCATGGCTTGCAGATTGCTGCTTTCACCCTATGTTTTCGCACGGTATAAAGAAAGCAAGATCTGGTCTCTTACTCTTCTTTGAAGAACACTAATCCCATCATGGTCTTAGGACCTCATCTAAATCTAAATACCTTCTAAAAACTCCACCTCCAAATACTATCACCTTAGGGGTTAGGCCTTCAACATATGAATTCAAATTTGTAGAAGAAGGGGATATAAAACAGCTAGTCCATAGTAGTATCGGGTGTGGAGTATTCCCTGAAGAAAGTTTTCAGGATGGGCAAGGACAGTAAGTGAGGAGAAAGAGAAGAGTATTCTAGGCAAGTGAACTAACCGAGAAAGAGTACTGCATGAACACTTGCATTGGTGGCTGAATAAAGGCTAGGAGGATGATGGATATGTATCAGAACTTACTCTGCAGCATTTTCATACATAGACACCCCTGTCTGCCCATCTGGTTTCGACTCTTTGAAGTGAGATGTGTTGGTTGGAAATAGTTCTAGAGGACATTCATTGGTTTTACTCAGCCAGGCATCTGTTCTCTTTCATTGTGAAGACAGCATTGACTTTGCTGTGAAAGACCACCATTCCTGTTCTGAGTTTATGTCACCACAGTTGTCCCTGTCCCAACCTTAATGGTAGACTTGTGTACCAGGTCTTCTTTATCAGGCATCATATTTACTAGCACAAGACCAAATCAGACCAATGGAAAAATAAATGTCAAGGTTGTGGACAAAACTGCTGGCCAAAAAATGTCTTGCTATCACTGATATTTCCTAGCTAGAAGATTATAAGGCTTAGAGCTGCACTTGTACATCTTTATAGGTCATGAGGAGAATTTGCTTATGATTAAACACATTATAAATGAAAAGACTGCCCAAAGAATTGTGGTAAATACATTTCAGATAAGATATTTGAAGATTCAGATCTATCTATACCAAACAGTGCTCTTAGACTCTCCAGATGCATAAACAAATTCTTCTTGTCCCTTAAAAATACGTTGAGCTGACTTTTTTACTTTGTGGGACCTGAAGAAGTTAGTTCCCCAGGGAACTTTATACCACTTGGCTGCTTTCCTTGTCTACTTAAAAACTTGCTTTTCAATTCTCCTTGAGATCATTTAGACAAGTGAATAGGAAACCTGGATTCTAATCTTCACTCCCTGATACTTTCCATCTGTAAAATATTCAGCAAGTTGGTTAACTGCTGGACAGTTTTATCTCATTATTTAAAAAGATGAGATACAGTGGTACCTCTGTTCATGAGCTTATTTTTTTCCATGATTCTGGTTGCAGAATTTGAATTTCATTCTGTTGCAATCAGAATCATGGAACAAATTCTGTGACCAAAATTGTGGAAAGAATTAAGTTCGTGAACTGTGGTACCATTGTAGTAAACACTACTGTCCTCTCTAAAAGATTGTTATGAGGTGACACATAAATAGGATGTTTCAGGAGACAGCAGCAATGGAAAACATTGTGAAACTGTACTAATGCAAGTTATTATCATTGCCACTGTAGCAAACACTGGTGTGACCAAGGGACATGAATGGTCAGACAATGACTACATGAAAGATTTACTTGTGATGACCTTGTTTGGGGTCACACAGCCATAAGAAAATTTTACAATTCTTGCCAAGTGCTTTTTTTAAAATCCGATTTTTAGAAACAAAGAACAAAAGAAAACTAGCAAACTGTCCACATCCCTTAAAGCATATGATCTCCCCTTATCAACCTTCACTGCCACCTGTGATTCTCTTCTGTTTAGGGGTATAGATCTACTTGTTTAAATATTCTAGGGTGCTGAGTCATGCTAACTCCCTTTCCATAGGTTGATGTTATCTAAAAGGTATCCTAAGGTATAACCAATGAAACAAGCTTTTGTGTGTGTTCTCTGGATCTTTCTGGATATGTTTTGAAGATATTTGTATATTTTAGTGATGTCACTCATCTCTTCAGGCCATATGTGACAGTTACCTGGTTTTGACATAGGGATAAGAAGGAGGAGCTTTTTCAATTTTAAAAGTCCTTGACAAGAACATTAAAAAATAAGTAAATCATGAAACAACTAAATTGTGCTAAAGAGACAACAATTCAAAGTTCTCATGAAGATTTTGGCAGCCCTGCCCTGAGACACAATCCTTTTTTTATGTACATAATATTGAGTATTAGGAGGTTTGAGTTCCCTTATTAAGTCAGGACTCAGCAAAATTTAGCTCTTATGGGATTGGAATAAACTTATTTTCTTTCCTTTTTTTCTACTAAATTCCATAATTTTTTCCTTCCTAAATTTCTGTCTGCCTAAGGAACTGACATTTCACCTGCAGCCACCACATCCCAAGGAACAACTACCTTTTTTTTTTTTTTTTTTTTTTTTTTTTAGTTAACTGACACACACTGATGTGAAATAACCAAGGACCTGGGGAAAAGTGAGAAGCTGGAGAGGATGGTGGTCAGACATTCCAGCATCCATGATGCAGACCTTGAGAAATACGACTAGGCCTGGAACTACGCAGACAGAAGGTCACCACAGCCTGTAAGATCAATAACACAGTTCCCCAGAGAGTTTTTGGTGACTGCAAATTTCAGTCATGGAGCTCATGACTCTTGGCACAATTGCAGCATTCCCATTCAAAGCCTTCTTACTTTAGACTACATCTAATTCCAAGGGCCAGTAAAGGTCTACTTTGTGCCTTATCCAAAGTAGGAGTGGATTTTACCATTTGAAGTCTGTATCCAAGACTTACTGTAGTTGAAGAAGATGTCCTCCTCTGACCTTGGGTTTTAGCCTGCTCCTCCAACATACACTCACCTCAATAGTTGTGACCGATAGTCATTGAGCTACCTTGGAATTTATCTTTTCATTTGTGAAAATAGGGAGGAAATCAATGAATGCTTTCTATGCAGCTGCTCTTTTTCCTGATTGAATAGTACATGGAAGACATGTTGAATATGAATGGGCATCTCTAACAGAGTCCTGTCTCAGCCTCTACCGCATGTCAGGCTATGTGACCTCTCCAGAATTCCAGTTTGAAGGTTTTTGTCTTGCTTCCCTTCATTTTATAATCTTAATTTCCCCATGACTGAAGAGCAAACCTACTGTTTAGGAAATAAGTCACCACATGACCCTTCCTTGAATTCAATGTCCATTCCCAAATCAGGGACTTAAAATGGAAAGTACAAACCAAACTAACACTTAAAGGAAAGGTCAAGTTTACTCTGTGGCCTATTGATAGACTAATTCTAAACCAACTCACCTGTAGGAAAAGGTAGATATCAATGTTAATCAGATTGAAAAGTTTAGACCACAGCAGAAGGACAACACAATGACAATTTATCCACCTAAAAAGTAAGGTTTGAGGTGTTTAAATTGCATATAAAACTAAAATAGCTTACAAGCAGCAACTGACATAAAAAATGGCAAGAATCTGATTAAAATCAACGCATTTGCCTTGAATTTTAAAACACATATTACTTTTTTATTTTGCTTTCATAGTTTTAAAGAACTGGTTTTCTGAGAAGCCTGATTATCACTTTCCCCGGAAAAAACTCATAACTCTAAATTAACAAAAAGTAATAACGTACCCAAGAAGAAAAGAGTACCAGACAAAAGTATAAGAAAAGCTATCGTTGGTCTGACTGTGGTCCTGTTCCCTCTGAGGTGTAATGAAGAGTCCTTTGGTCCTCACGTTGTGACTTGGGATGCAAAATTGTCCCCAAGAGTGGATGTGAGCCACATCTTTCCAGAAGGTTTTGGATAGGAACATGTTTTACATAGATAAAATCTCAGGAAGCTGGTGGACTGGAAGATGTTGGGTGTCCTATGGAGGGATTTGCTTTCAATCTCCTTTTTCTGAAGTACAACTGAGATAACCATGCAGTTCATAACAGCCAGATTTTGGAAGCAACCTAAGTGCCCATCGACTGAGGAATGAACAAAAAAGATGATACGGTATTTCTACATAATGGAATACTACTCCACTATAAAGAACAATAAACTAGACACTTTCATCCTTAAATGGATGCACCTTGAGAATACACTTAACAGTGAAATAAATAAGTCACACATGTGTAAGCATTGTATTGTGGCACTCATTTGACAAACTGAAAAACTATGTATATGCTTATGTATATGTATATAAAAAATAGTTAAGATAGTAAAATTTCTGCTTAGATTTTGATAGATATTGAAGTGAATCTATAGATAATTTTAGGGAGAATAAATGTTTTGATATTTGTCCAATTCACATGCATAGTTTCTCTCCATTTATTTAGGTTGTATTTGAGTACTTTTGATCAGTTTTCAATGTTTTTAGGATACAGACAATGAATGTATTTTGATGGATTTATACAGTAATGTTACTTTAAGCTTTTTCGTGATGTTGTAACTTGTGCCTTTACAATTTTACTTTTGAATTGTTCATTGCCTGTATATAGACCAACACTAGATTTCTCTGTATGCCTTTGTGACCTTGTACCGTGACCTTGCTAAATCTGCTTATTTGTTCTGCTGATTTTTTTGTAGATTCTTTGTAAATAAATTTTTTAAAAAGTACAACCGAGAGACTATTGGTGAATTCCATCTAAGATGACACAGCTCCCAACTCTGGTGTCTCAATGCCAATTATCAATTTCATGGATGTGTACAAAGGGAAAAAGTAGGAACCTGCAGGATTCCTAAGAAAGCTCTTCTATTGGTCCTTTCACCATGTCACGGCTGTGTCAGAGGAAGGGAAAAGGTGTAAGAAGGTCAGTAAGGGAATCGTGTCAATGGCTAATTATCTATTAATATGCCAATTTTTCTTTCCCATTAGAACTGTGATATCATGATCTAGACACTGAGGATGGTATCTGCAGGAAGCAGTGGAGATACATGTTTTTTTTAATTATGGGGAAATGTACTTGCTCACAAAGAGGATTCGTGTGGTAATGTGAGAGAACATCTCCCTTGTCACAGAACCTGCAGGCAGCAGCTGCTGGACCAGGGCTTATGTAAGGCAGTGCACTCAGCCCTGGGCCCTGGTGCCCAGTTTCCAGCCAGGATCCAAGGGTCAGCGTGCCAGGTGAATGAAATCCTGCCTTTGTTTGACTGCCCCAGAGTCGCTCTTGCTCTGGGACGTTCCGTGCAATAGAAGCCCAGACACACTTATTATACAGAGACTCAGGAGGAGAAGAGGAAGGAGGCTCATAGGTGCCAAAGGCAGAAGCAAAAACTGAATACCAAGAACTTTCTCCCAGCCAACTCAGCAGAGTATCCCAAAGTCTCACAGATTCCACAGTCGATGAGAATGGGAGAAAGCGTCCTATAAAACCAATCCAAGGTCAACACAACACCCACATCAAAAAAAACACTGTTTTCAAACATTAAGCTATGTAGACAGGATATTTAAGAGGGGTTTTTAAAACATATTGTAATAGAATTTTTTAATTGTGTGTGTTAACTGGATGAAAAGCTGTTGGGTGACTACTCAACAGACAGAGACTTTGTTTCACAATGATGACAACATTGATCCACCCAATTAATAAAAAAAATCAAACTACTAGTGACACCATATAGCTTTATTATACAGGTAATAGAAAATAAAGGAACATATTACTTACAGTTTTACTAATCTAGTCAAATCACCGTGATATATACATATGAAACAACTTTAATAGTTTTAAATGAAATTAAGTGTCTCATGATTGAATTGTTTGTTCTCGGTCCTGGTTCCCAAAAAGGTGACAAAAAAAGATTCTTTACTGGATATTTACAAACTCACGCAAATACAAACATGAGAAAAGGAACAGTGAAGTTCTAAATCCAGCATCAAGAGTGTACTATGTATGTATTAAAATTTCACTGTTTAAGTGATATTTGTGCACTCATGTTTATAGCAACCCAATTTGTAATAGCCAGATCTTGGAAACAAGCCAAGTGCCCATCAATCACAGAATGGATAAAAAAGATGTGGTATTTTTATACAATGGAGTGCTACTCAGCTATTAAGAAAGATTGCATTGAGACTTTTATAAGTAAATGGACATCACTTGAGACCATACTCATAAGTGAGATAAATCAAACCCACATGTGTAAATACCGTATTGTCTCCCTAGTGTAAGAAACTGAAAAAGTATATATGATCCAAAATTTATAATAAATACTATGTAAGGGTAAAAAACAGCTCGAAGTGCAAAAGTAGTTGGGAAGGGAAAAGGGGGAAAGAGGGAAGGGAAAAGGAAAAGATATAAATCTGTATATATGTAAATGTAAGATAACTAAAACAGACATACTGCTGAATGTATTAGTTATTGAGAAATAACAGTTAATACTTATATGATTAGATCAATACTACATGTCTATATCTGTTAATGTAAACAACCATTTTGAAGATAACGATACGCAATATTGCAACCATTGTCAAGTTTCTATCATCCTGTTTTGTAAACCTGTAATGTTACTGTTGTGCATTTACTCTAGTCGTTTGTTTGTCTCTATTACTTTTTGTCTTTCTTATATGTCATTTTTTTCTCTTAAATTAAAAAAAAAAATTTCACTGTTTACCTGACACTCTATTATTGTTTCACATTGAATAGTCCATACTTCCTACCCTCAAATATTAAATAAGAAATGCAATCAATTCATAAGACCCCCCCCCCGTTTTAGCTGTTTCTTTGTGTGCTAAAATGCTTAAGGCTGCATGTCCTTTCACCAGGGTTACAGTATCACAGGATGTGGTAGAGTTTCCACAAGAGATAGGAAAGAAAAGTGAACTTCAAAAGTCAGGCAAGTAGTTAACTATAATCACCAAGTACCTACCCCACGCAAAACAGGTTTGTGAGCAAGTTGGAAAGAAAGCACTTTCTGACCTCCCACACAACGTGGAGTAGACCAAATCCTGGGAGAAATAAAAGAGAAAGACACTGCAAAATTCATCTTCTCAAAGGCCGTTCTTCTAAACTCAACATTCACAATGGGAACTGACCAGCGGCACTTACATAGGAATGTGGGAAACCAGCATACTTATGTGACTTTGGAATACATACACAGAATAACGTAAGAGAGGAGCCAACATGGCTTGGTGGACTTCATCACAAGACTTCTTCCAAAGGCAAAGGAGATGTGGAGGGGCTTTCTCATTTGGTTGGAAAGCTATGTGTGCTTCCCTATGTATTTTATTTCTGTATTTCACAGGCTTACAATTTTTATCAGCAAGGTTAAAATTTTAACTGCTGAGAATACTATTCTCTGACACGCTGCAGGAGACTAGGTTCTGCCTAAACACCTGGCGATAAATACTAAGTGAATTAACACTGCTAGCGGGGACCGAGCCTCCTCCCACGCAGTGTCACAGCTCAGGAGGTAACGACTCTTCAGGAGGCCTGCATGAGCACCAGTGATGGCACAGGAAAAGGACAATGGGATTGGAAAGTACTAAGATGTCTTTTTTTTTTTTTTTTCTCCTTCTGGTCTAGCTACAATTTTCAATCACATTACAAACTTGCCAGTGGTTTAGATTTTAACTTCATTCTACATATGTACTTGTGCTATATACTATATATGACATCACGCGCTAGGGAGGAGATGGCCTGTTGGTTCCTGCTCCTTTCCAACTCTGTGAGATGGAAAACTTTGGAGCAGCAATACCAGGATCATGACAGGATGGGTCTCAGTGCTACCTACAGTGCTCCTGGAGTGGCATGCAGTTTCCCCTTTTCTAACAAAGCAAGAGAAAAACCTATTTGTAGAAAACTAAGAGGAGACACCAGATGGGGGAGGGATTGCTGCAGCCGAGGGAGGATAAGCAGCAGGGAGTGGTCCTGGAGACCCACAGCTCCATGAAGACTTCGCAGCCTATAGATGAGAAAGGCTCAACCCTGGCAACGAGACTGGTCCTGGAGGTTTCAACCAAATGGCACCCTCCTGGAATGCGGGCTCTCAACTGACATTTGTTTTGTTTGTTCTTCTAAAGAGACACATACTGTAATAATTCACCTGTATGAATATATTCACATGCATATATTCTTCCCATTTTTTTCTCTCTTACTCCCCCGCAAAAAAAAAAAAAAAAAAATCCAAAAAAAGAAGTGAGGATGATTTTATTATATGAATATTCTGCAGCCTGTTCTAACTTTAAAATTCTATTTAATATTTTAATTTAAATTAATTTAAATGGTTTTGTAGAGACATAAACTGCATTATTACATGTGAGGTTGTTTATAATTATTACATTTATATTACAGTTTTACTATGTCATTCTGCATTTAAAAATAAGTATCCGATTTTGTAGAAAAAGAAAACATTACTTTTATGTACTAAAATTCAGTGCAGCAAAATAGACTTCACAAAAACATTTCATGAATTAAGTTATATGTATCAAAATGTCAAGAATATTATGTCCATTATTCTCCAAAAGATATATTTTTCAATATCAAGTACCAGTAACTGTTGAAATCAAAGAGCAACAGAAAAACATTTCAAAGTCTATTTGCATTTTTCTGTTCCCAGACCTCTGAAACCTCACATGCACCATTGTCTCCAGCTTAACTTGAATAAATCCAAAATTCTGATTTTCTCCACTGCATGGAAATAATTCCAATAAATATTGTATTGGTGAATGACAAACTGTTTTCTTCATCTCTGATAAGAAGTGAAATTCCTTTCTTTGTATCTAATTCTACATTCTCTTTAGACTTCTCTCATTTATATTTTTGAAAGTGAATTATTTACAATCCTCGGTACTTTATCCATTTGCAATTACAGTTTGTTAATACCTCATAAATAACAGCAGTACACTGAGAACCACTGTTTTAGAGGACTGGGCTCCTCAGTCCTATCCTCAAGGGCAGAAAGCCAAAGAGAAAGGGCAGCATTGAGAAGCAATGCTAAAGGGAGCTTAGGGCAGGCTGCTGCAGGAGCTAGGAAAATATAGATGAGCCCAGTGCCCTGAAAGAAAAGTCAATGCGAAATCTATAGAAATATCATAGGTTTTTCTTATTAGAAAAAGAGAAATGAAGTATTTTAGAAAAAAAAAACTATTATCTGGCATAATATGTACCCAAAGTACTGACCATGATTATGACAGAAAGTTATGTATGTGAACCTGAAAATAAATTAATGTTCTGTAAGCTTCTTCTATATGAATAGGCAGAGATATAATCCCAATGGAAGACTAAAAATGCATAGAGGGTTGGCATAGTGCAAAGATAGATTGGTGCTAAAGCTCTGTGTATGGGGAGTTCTGCAGTTACTTGGTGAAGAAGGAATTATGATTACATTTTAACTACACTCCTGTTATTCTGATTACAATTAGCTTCATAGAAATCTGTATCAAATGTCTTATTTTTAAAATACAATAGCAGATTTGTTTAATCCATCTAAGTTATGTGTTAAAAATTCCTAGTATTAACAGAATTGTAGAAACTGAAACTTTTGAATTTAGGTGAGCCTAACTGAACAATAGGTACTGATTTTGGTGCACAGACAAGATTTAACTTGATTTGGTTTTCTAGAATCGCTGCATATTTTTGTTTATTTGTTGATTCCATAGATATTTGGTCACTTACCATGTTCAGGTTACTGTTATAGATTCTAGGAAATGAACCAGACAGGTAAATTTTGCTGTTGTCTAAGATACAAATAGGAACATTCCTCTGCACAGTTATGCCAGACCACATTGTTCTTGCTTCGTCTTGCAACCCTCTACAGTCTCTTTGAGTTGCAGCTATCAGAGAGACCCTCTCATATGTTAAACCAAGCGACTACCACAGACTCCATGCCAGTACAGATATTTTCTTCTTATTCCAGGACTTGAGCAAAGAACTTTATTGGAGGTCTGAACAAAGACTTTCTATCCTCTATAAACAGAATTACCCAACGCCCAAGAAAAAAATTAATATGATTAGTTCCTTCTGCTCTGTCTGCATAATTTTATTGCAACCTCAGAATGAAAACCAGGAAGCCAGAAGAAGAAAAGGAAAAATGCTTATAAGACATTCCTAAGCCAATCTCCTGAATGTCCTTGCTTTATTTTGTTTTATTTTATTAAATTTTTATTTTAAAAATCAGCAAAGGCACACACGCAAGCAAGAAATGTTGAAAAGATAAATTTTGGCTGACAAAATCGCCAGATTTTTATAATAAAAAATTCTGCTTATTAACACATTCATCTACAATTTCCTCAAGTGAAATAGTATTCCCACTGTTGCATGATAGTCCCAAGTCTGGTCTAAATTGTGGACAAATGTCCTTTCAAGGAATAAAGCTTAGTTCCACATAATTTAGAAACATTTGCCTCAGCACACAATTGGAATAGGAATTGCCTTCAAGTTTTTGTTTTCATTGGCAACTGAATTTCTTTGTTTTTTATTTTTGGTGGTTTTTTTGGCCTCCAAATTAGGACAACATAAAAGGTAATTGCATATTCACAATTTTTGTTTGAAAAAACATGTGTTTTGAGTATGGCTGTCACAGAAAGGCAAATTTCTAGAAATGAAAGTTCTGGGTACCAAAATGTCTTTTAAAACTGTTGTTGAGTGGTGCAAAGTAGTTCCTCACAAGCCTTGTATAAGAAATACATTTCGCGATGTATGTAGTCTGAAACAAAATAGATAAATCAAATATTTTGTCCTAGCACCATCTCAACAAAGAATTATTTATTAGCAATTTGAGTTGCTGTGCTCTTTGTACTACTTATAAACAATGTATATTCAAGTTTCTTTAACCCCAAATCCAACCACCTTGCAACATAAAGCAGATTATTTTCTCTGTCTCTTACCAAACTAGGGGTCAGCAAATTCATGGTTGGCTTGTCCACACTTTCCCATACCACACCCCTGACAGCAGGAAATAATTCTGATGATTCAGGGCATGCAAGATATAATACTTTGAAATCATTTTCAACACAATTCTTTAAACAGCCATGACCATCAAATGGAGTCACAAGAAATGAAATCTTTTTGCCCTCAAAAGAAACCGAAAAGACAAAAAAGCCAACAATTTAATTGAACTAATGAATTTAACAAGCAGTAAACCCTTCCACCAGGAACATTCAATTAATTCAAAATCTAATTAGTCATTCACTGAACATTTAAGATATTTTTAGCACCTTGCTAGGCAAAGTAGGAAAATTCTTGAAGGCTAAATGTCATACTCTAAGTCAAGAGTATTGCAACCTAAATAGGGAGACAACACTAACATGTAAAAGTAAAGGATGGGTTATCCATTGCAAAGGTACAGAGAAGCCATGAAAATTTTAAAACAGACTGAAATCAACCAAGTTCTGAAATTATGAATAAAATTTTCATGAGGATAAAACTTGAAATGGAATTTAACTTGAGTAAATTTTAAGTAGAAAAAGGGAAATTAAAAGAGCATTCAGAGCTAGGAAAAAAATATCTAATAAAAAAATAGGGATGTGGGACTAAGTATGGAAAACAATCACCATAAAACAGACTGGAATCACTAACAATAAAGGAACATGGTAGGAACACTCAAACAATATGTTGCAAATCAAATAGAGGGCCTAAAAGTAGAGAACTAAATGCCCAGACAGAGTATTTAGAGTTGAAACAGGAAGCAAACAGCCCCTGAGTTCAAGTCAACTCAGTAAGATTTCATGTAAATCATGATGCATGAACTGGAGTCCTTGCTCTTCTACTTACAAGCCTGAACATTAACCTCTGGGCCTCAATGTTGTATCTAAAAATTAAGCATCATTTTAGTAGCACTGGGTAGATGTGAAGGAAAATATAAGTTAATATTTACAAACTTGGAATAATATTGCATACAGTATAGGTGCTATATACATGTGCTAAATCAATAGAAAGCACAGAACAGTTTACAGAACCAAGAATATAATTGAGCCAGGCTTGGCATGATACATCTGTAATCCTAACTATTCAGGAGGCTAAAGCTAGAGGATTAAAAGTTCTAGGCCACCCTTTCTTAAAAGAAATTTAAAAATATAAAGGAATGGTGATACAGCTCAGTAATAAAGTGCTTGCCTAGCATGTGTAAGGCCCTGGGTTAAATCCCCAGTATTGCAAGTAAAAATTTAAAAAATTAAAATTCCTAACACGTGCACAGTGGAAACTCTCCTAGGGTCTATCATCTTCTCTTCAATTTTTTGTTCTTCTCCAAGTAGAAGTCATGTGAGGCAAGTATCCTTTGTCTGAAAGTGAATGACTACTGAGTAGAAAGATATGTCATGATCCCAAAGGCAATTGGGAGGGCTGAGAAACAGTCCACATCCTTGTAGTAGCTTCAAAGCACACTTCATATTCTAAAGATGAAGGAGAGGCTTAGGCAAATAATAAAAGTACACTTGAATTTCAGTGAACATGGAAATGAATTCTCACATGTGTTCTCTCAGTTCCACACAGTCTATGAGACATAACCATAACAGTCATGGGGTCTCTGAGAGGTCAAAAATTCCCATTTTTTAAAGAGGGAAACTTATAGTTTAGTTGCACATGCAAAACTGACTTCCAAGTCACTTGCATATACTGACTTCCAAGATAATCCTCACACCTTCTTAAGCAGAGTGAAAAAGATTCTCTCACTCTATTTTACTAAACTGAAATTTGCATCTGAGATAAGAGGTTATTTCTGCCATCTCCTATTCCCAGCTGTTATCCCTAGCCATTCTCAGCATTAATCTTGTTTTCCGGTGTCTTCAGTGTATGCTCTACTTTTTTGTTCCTGAGAAAATTATCATTTGGACAGCAATTGAATGTTTTAGTTTTTGTCCTATACCTGAAGAGACAGGCTTAACTTTGCAATGGATATTTTCATCCTGGAGAAGCTTACCCTCCCAATGGATTCTTCTGTACTGGCAACTTCAGTTGAAACTGCTTCAGAACATCCAAATCTAACAGACATGCCCAGTAATGTTGCATCAGTAAACTTTATGCCTAGTTGTCATAAAACTTTTCTTGGTCAGGTGAGGACCCACCTGGGGAAGCTGAAAACACAAAATCTAGTAGGAAAAGTATGAGATTTGGTTTCAGATGAACATGGATTTCAATTCTTTCCGCAATCCTTATGTTTAGCTCCTTATTGCCGTGTGACTGTTTTCAAGATATTTTATCTCTCTGAGATTTAGTCTTCAGAGATACTTTTTATGGCTACAGAAAGGAATAAAATGGGACACAGAGTTAGAGATATGTAGTTATGGATGTATGTATGCCAAATAAATGAACACAGTTATTTTAGTTACTTTAAAACTCATCATTTGCATAAGTGAAATAAATGATGATCAATTCTCATCTGTAGAAGATCCATAAGTAAGTCAATTCCAGTTCCACTTTTTGTGAGTTAGTCATTGGTTACCTGGAGCTGAATGACATTATGGTCAGTGATCAAGTTCTCTCCATTCTCTACTTTACTAAAAAATATTGCTGAATCAAAAATTTTGCAACTGAACCTCTTTTGTCAGTGAATTTCAGTGAAACATTCAGGTAACCCCCTTGCATGATTCCAATGCATAAAAATAAAAGTAGGGGAAGCAAAGCAGAGAAGGGGTGTAGGGTGTTAGAAAGTATCATACATATCCTGTCTACCTCACAGAGGTCTCTGGACAA
Source organism: Dasyprocta punctata (assembly GCA_004363535.1). NCBI lineage: Eukaryota > Metazoa > Chordata > Mammalia > Rodentia > Dasyproctidae > Dasyprocta > Dasyprocta punctata. The sequence goes on along the minus strand of RJWM01015655.1, from coordinate 7,316 downwards.
TAAAACAGGAAATTGAGTTTGAAACCATATTAACTTCAAGGGGCTATTGAAATGCCAGAGAATCTTAAAGTTTAGAATGTATCTCCTGCTGGTTCTCTATTGCATACATTTTTACAAGTTTTTTTTTAAGGAAAAGAAAGTATTTGATAATAGATGCATCCACCACTGTCTTCCCTTCTAGCCCAGGCTCAATTTTTCTCCCCAAAGTGATTACCTTGCCACTTTTGGGACTAGAAATTGGTCTTGGCTGAGCAACTGTTGGTCTTTGCTCCACTAATTGATCCAAAGAAAACTCTTCTACTCTTTTCTATTTTGCTGACTGTAAAAGAAAAATAGTAAGCAACATCAAAGGGAGTCTGGACTCTGTATCCACCTGTAACTTTAAAAATGGGGCAAAATACCTAGCTGGAAACCGAGAACTCCATTCCACATGGAACTTGAGCAGCTGACTTTCCCATGAAGGATCTGCAAGATGATCCTGCCACCCAAATCATCCATTTTCCAATATGAAACCATACTTAGACTCTACCTAAAATTATGGAATACTGTAGTTAAAAAAAATAGTAGCTGGTACCTGAATTGAGTTGCTCTCAATTCATGCACCAGCTACTTAAATATTTACTCAAAGAGTAACACTTGGTCCCAAATGTCCCATGACACTAACTTAGAACATGTAATCCAGTAGTTCTCTCTTATTCATGATTTTGATTTTGATTTTGATTTTTGAGGTTTTGGTTACCCAGGACAACTTCACTCAAAAATTTGTAAATGCAAAATTCAAGAAACAACTTACAAATTTTAAATTCCACATTGTTCTGAGTAGCATGATGAATCTCACCTCATCCTAACTATTGCATCTAGGATATGAATCATCCCTTTTTCTTGCAATCCATACTATAGTGCTACCCATCTGCTAGTCACTTAATAGCCTTCTCAGTTATCAAAGCAACTGCATAGTATCAAGCTGCTTGAGTTCAAGTAAACTTTTCTAAATTTAGTAATGGTCCCAAATCACAAGACATGTTGTCAATTCAGATATGTGAAAGAGATGCCCTAAAGTCCTTCCTAGAAGTGAAAAAGTGAGAGTTCATAACTTCATAAAGAAAGAATAAAAATCATGTGCTAAGTTTGGTAACATATACATCCAGCAGGAATCACTCTTCTACCAATTAAATTATGAAGAAGGAAGAAGAAACTCCTGCTAATTTGCCTTCACACCTCGAACTGCAGAAGTTATGGCCACATGAAGGATAAGTGCTTAGTTAGGATGGGAAAGATATTACATTTGTATATGTATTTGCAGGAGAAAATGTATTATTTATACAGTTTGATACTATCCCTGGTGTAAGGTAGCCACTGGGGGTCTTGGAACATATCCCCTATGGATAAAGAGGCACTACTATAAGTAATTGCTTTGTCACAAAAGTGTCTCCCAGGGCACGTAGCCAGGGGTTTTAGTCCACTGTAAGTTGAAGTCAAGGCCCTAAACTCTTTTTTAAAAGCTTGCAAGCATTTAAAAATACTTAACTTTAACTTTTAGAAACAATAAGACTAGAGAAGAGACAAGAAGTGGTGCCAAGTTTCAAAAGAGGCCGTTTCCCAAAACAGCATGCAACTAGCGAGCTTTACTGCAAGTCATTTTAGGTAGCATTTATTTCTTTTTGTATTATCTGAACTTACTAGCTGCAAGAATTTCTCTGGCCACCTAGGAGTTAGTCCACATGTTATTAGCAAGTGGCAATATACAAAAGACAAGATCTAATATTCAAAATGGTTATAATAGCAAAGTCCTTCCTGCCAATTTTAATAGCATAAAAATGATTGCACACAGCCAATCAATTTGCTGGCTTTCAACAGCTGGAATCAAACCAGATTCACCTTCTGTCTACTGCATGAAGCCAGAACTATGAAGTCCAGAGCGGGAGTCGGGGTGTAGCACTGGTATTAACTCTGACCATCTGATCTTCTACTACCCCCATTAGATTCAAATCATGAAGCCCAACTTTCCTATCATTTGAAAAAGGGACAGTTGGAGAGCAGGAAACAGTATCTGGGGTCTTGTAAAAATCATGAAGATAAAACTGCAAAGAGGTATAAATGATGCCGATGATCATATTCTATTTTACATTAATACAAAATAAATGAGACTTTGTAAGTATAATAAGAAAAATGTGGGGAAAGAGATAAAAAGGTGATGAGATAAAAAGCAAAATTATCTAGAATGGACTAGAGTTCAGTGGATCCAGAAGAGAAAGGACTGGAATGATAGGAGGCACCCAAATGAGAAGAGGAAAAACAGGTCAAGAAGAAAGTCATTTCCTAAGGAAGAACTTCGTCACAGCCCAGCAATATCCTTAGTTAGCCCTCAAGCTTATGGTGGAAATCAAGGAAAAGCAGTGGTCACATTGGAAGTAGGCAAAATACATGCCGCAGCATCTGGGTTCTCATTCTGGTGAAGTCACTCATTAACTTGAGAAAGTCATTTAAATTCTCCAATCCTTAGTTTCTCAGTTATAAAGAAGGTCTTCTTCAAACATTATACAATAAGATTAACATCTATGAATTTCTAACATTACTTCTAGAAGTTGGCAAATTAGTAGCACCTTTGAAATTATTTAGTCCAACTCATTTACTTCTAGGAAATTAAGGGACAATACAAGGAGCATAGAATTTTGAGATCATACTCAAATGATCAGGTTTTCAGCGCTTAACTCTATTCCTGGAACATTTCCAAACATGTAAATTAATGTAATAACAAAATTTACCAACATGTCTATTTAAATTACCCTTAAAATTTGTTTGACCTTATCTTGAAACCTGAATAAAAATCATAAATTTATTTAAAAATTATACATTTTGTATCTACTTTAGGAATAATTGATGTAACAAATCCAAACATACATAATCAATAATCTAAAAATCATTTTTATAGAGAGATTTGCCTTAGCTACCTCTCTGTGGAAATTTTACTTCATGGAGCAATTAAAATATTTAATATTGACTGTAAATCAAAAACCAATTCCAGCAATTTTTTGAATGAAGCTTAAAACCTGCAATAAGATATATTCAGAGAGCTTTTCTAGAGTTTAAAATGTTTCGTATCAGGGTCAAGTTCTGAAATCACAAGTGCATATCTGCATTTTTTAAAAATATAAATATTTTACTAAGGATCTAATCTCACTAAGAGTAAAAGTCAAATTCCGTACAATGACCTAAGACTCAAAAAAAAAAAATCTGTCCCCTTTTCCCACCCCACAGGGTACCACAAATTATCATCTCCATCTGACTTTGCTCAGCATGGTTCAGCTCCCCCAGCCACTTTAATCTCCTTGCGGCTCCTGTCATACACCAGGCACAGACCCACTGTGGGGCCTCTGCACTTGCTCTTTTCTCTAACTTGAGTGCTTTCCTAGCTCAGATACCATCCTCAGGCTCTTTGTGAAATCTTCCCTGGAGACACTATTTAAAACTGCAAACCAAGCTGGGGGTGGTGGCGCACGCCTTTAATCCCAGCACTCTGGAGGCTGAGGTAGGCGGAGCGTTGTGAGTTCGAGGTCGGCTTGGGCTACAACGCGAGTGCAAGGCCGGCCTGAGCTACATAGTGCGACCCTGCCTCAAAAAACCAGGGCTGGGAGTTTGGCTCAGTGGCTTAAGTGCCTGACCTGGCAGGCGCGAGGTTGTGAGTTCAATCCCCAGTACCGCAAAAAAAGATAAATAAATAAATAAAATAAAAAAATAAAACTGCAAACCATTTAACAATTTTGTTTTCTTCTCTTAGTGCCCACCACTATCTAACACACTACTACTAATAATTGTATTTACATGTATTTATTGTAAACTCCAGGAAATTGAGGGCCTTTTGTGTTTTGCTGTATCTTTAACACCTTACCAGTCTTATGCATAAGGAAGTCTGCTGCTTGATAAACATTCAATGAATTAGTATATGATCATTAAAATATGGCATCACGGCTCTCCTTTCGTCCTCACCTCTCTCTTCCTCTCTCTCTCGCTCTCGCTCTCTCTCTTCCTCTCTCTCTCTTCCTCTCTCTCTCTTCATTTCTCTCTCTCTCTCTCTCACTCGCTCTCACTCTCACGCTTTCCTCTCTTCAGGGCCTTGCACTGAGCTACATCCCCAGCCCTTTTAACATTTTGGGGGGTCTCACTAAGTTTCTAAATTGCCCAAGTTGGGCTCAAGTTTCTGGTCCTCCAGCCTCAATCTCTGAGAGTACTGGAATGATAGGCATGAGCCACCACACTCAGCTTTATGTCTTACTCTTTAAAAAGCCAGACAGCTAAAATGATTTTATCATTTAATTTACAACCTGTTAACAATGAGAGATACTATATTAGTACCCTCATTTGAGGGCAATGTTGTGAATCACATAATTAGAAACCGGTATTTTTGAAGTCTTTTAAATTTGATGCATTATATGTCTTTAGTTTTAATTCAAGGGAGTTCAAAACAGATAACAATTTCATTTGCACAAATAATTGTTGTAACTGTGGACATAGTGGTAACACCGTTCGTAGCTGTAACTATGGACAAAATTTTATTAGTCAGTATGAATATTAGTATTTGATACACTGAATAATTCTTCACAGTTCTGAGGATTGTTTCAAACAGAGAAACGTCTCAATTTGAGCCAGAAATTTCAAGAGTTCTGGGCTTCTTGCTTGGTCCTGTAAAATTCCAGGATATTGTGGCTTATTAAAGCATTTCCTCTTAAAACTTTGCTACCCAAATACGGGATTTTGCTCAGTGATTGATGTTCATTTGTCTCCATCAAAGACAGCTGCAAAAACATAAAGCCCAATTCAAAGTTTGTGAATCTCTTCTCAAAATATGGCTTTGTCACCCAATAGCAGAGCTTCTGTGCTATGCCCTGCACTTTCACAATGGGAATTCAGGACAATCTGAAGACATCAACTTCCTGGACCCACTTTGAAAACTGATGAACCTCTAGTGTTCATGATCATCCTTCTCCTACTGTTTCAAATACTATATTTTGTGTTTAGTTGCCTTTAATGTCAATCAGAATGTGTGCACTGATCAATAATTTCAAGAAATTCTTTAATGTAGATTTTTGGTTCAGTTATGAAAACAAGATATCTGTCAAGTTGCTTCTTTATATGCTTTTAGTTTGATATTCTACTTAGACATCTTCCAAATATCCCACAAGATGGTAATTGTTGAGGATGCAGACATCAAAACTAATTACAATTTTTTTCTCTCTGTCCTCTCTCGTAATAAACTACCTTGCAAAATTTAGCACATCCTTTTGAAAGGTAATACTACGAAAGCTGGTAAACCACATTTGTAACTTGCATTTTTCCTCTCTTCTTAATAAACGCACTCAGTTTTTCCATGCATAGACTAAACATCTCAAATTCCTTACTAGTGTGGGGTTAGACCACACTGGTTCATGTATACAGGTCAGTTTGATAAAAAAAATCTCTTCTCCTGAGTTCTCCAGCATGAAGCACCCTGGGGAAAGGTAAGATAAATTGAACCTGTGGGCTGCCTTCTGGAATAAGCACTGGTCTGTGAGTCAGATGATCTGACTTCTTTTCTTATTTTTCCAGTTACTAAATCTGGGAGTCTGAGCAAGTTCTTTAACCTCATTGAGCTTAATTTCTTCTTCTATGTAGAAAAGTAAAAGTATTACGGTTTCATATTTCACTCCCTGAGGTATATATGAGGATTTACTAAAACAATATTATTATATTGGTTTATCAGTTTACAATACTATATGTGCTAAATTATTACAATGTTTTTTCAACTAAATCCAGTTGAAGTTGGCCCATGTCTCATTTCTGCCTGGGCTACATGCTCTTCTTTTATCACTTGGCCAATCCACAAGCTGCACCAATGATTTAGCTGTACTGGACATTCGTGAAATTACTTCAAAAATAGGTTTGGGAATGTTTTTTGCCCTGAGATATCCTTGTGACTTTTTTTCCAGTTAAATCAACTCTGAGCAAAATTACAACAGTATTTTCAGCAGCCTCTATTATTTTTCTGGCAGCACCAATATCAGTCTTTTCAATTCCCTTCGTTTTCCTAGGAATCAGTCTCTACTGCTTCATCTGGCTCTGATGATGGAAGAACACCTTCCTCTGGAAACGGAAGTGCTCCATCTTTGACTGCCCTTGGAGGTGGCACCCTGCTAGTTTCTTATTCTCTAAGACACATTTCCAAATGTATCTGTCTGGAACTCCATTCTTACCAAATAAAGCCAATCCAATTAACTAATTAGCCCTGAGTTTAAAAATGGAATAGCTTAATATATTTTTTACCCTGCAGGTTTAACATTTGCATTTTAATATGTGTTTTCATTGTCTTAGTTCAAAGGTTTTAAGGGCTTTTATTTCGGCGTGTATCTAGATGACTTCTGATAGCCTCATGGGGTTAAAGGTGGGGCATTTCAGAGATAGCTGAATTTAAGATATGTGAAGTAGAGCAAGGGTGTGAGATTAAGGGCCTGGATGATGGAAGCCCCACCTGGGTGTGGGTGGCACCAATCAACAGTCTTATCACCTGGGTGGAATAAAAATGGGACGGAAAGAAGGCAGGCTGCTGCTTTCTGCTTCACTGCCTCCTGCCTGCTTCGCCATGATCTATTTCTCCTCTGTGATGCCCTCTGCCATGCCATCCTGCCTTCAAGCCAGCCAGCTATGGACTGAAATTCCTACAAACTGTGAACCAAAATAAATTTTTCCTACTCTAACTTTGGGTGTCAGGTATTTTGTCTTAGGAGCGAGAAAAGTAACTAAAACACATTGTTAGAGTTCTTTCCTGCCCTGGAACCCAACTTTTCTCTTCTCTTTCTTGATGTATTTAATCTTGTCTTTGCCCTTAATGTTAAGGGAGTAATCTTTTCTAATCCCTCTCTAACTAGATTAATTCTTTCCAATGCTACTTCCTATATCTATATGTATGTTTTTCTTATATAATTATCTTAGTTGTAATCTAAAATTTATTTGCATATTTAATGATTTTCTTCCTAATTCTACTCTAAGAGCCAAGAAAATTGAGCCAACTTCACTTTTTGTCCTATTCCCATGGCTTAGAAAGTATAACACACTTAGTAAGTATTAAATGAATTGAGAAGCCTGACTATGCAAAATTCATGTTTTTATCAGGGAGATTCTACTTTGGAATCACCTGAAGGTGATTGTCATAGTTTGGGTCTTTAGTGTCCCTGAATGTTTCATGTATTGAAGTCTGGTTGCCAAGCTTGGAGGTGGGTAGGAAAGCTGAGTGGAAAGAAGTAGGTCATTGTGGGTGAGGCCTTGAATGGAATTTGGGACCCTGA
>RJWM01015654.1:0-47401 GCA_004363535.1 Dasyprocta punctata | reverse complement strand
GCCCTCCCATGGGAAGTCGGCTGGGTGGCAGAGAAGACCCTGGGGTGCTGCTGCTCTTTGCTTTGGTTTCTAGTGTGTGCAGATCAGCTTCATTCTGGCGTGTTTGTACCTGCGCGTGGCCTCCTTTGGTCATACCCCTTTCTTTGTCTCCCCCTCCTCCTCCTTCCTAACGGTCTTCTACTTTGATGCCCCCCACCTCCCTCTCTGTGTCATTGCTTCCTGCGCTCCCCCACCCCGCCCTCCTCCCCAGATTCCTCATATGGGAGCAAACATGCCGTATTTGGCTTTATGAGTCTGACTTGTTTCACTTAAGACGGTCTTCAGTCCTACCCATTTTCCTGCAAACAACGTGACTTCATTCTTCACGGCAAAACAGTATTCCACCGTCTGCAGAAGCTCCTCATCCGCTGAGGGTGCCCGGGCGGTTTCCTCCCTTAGCTGCTGGTCTCTCCGTAGTACGCTGCCTTCAGTTCCTTCGTGAGCATATTTAGGAGTCACAGAGTTGGATTAAATTGGGAGCTCTGTTTGCAGTTTTTGAGGAGCCTTCACCCTGATTTCCATAATGGCTCTGCTAATTTACGTTCCCACCAACAGGGCAGAAGGGCTCCTTGCCCCCAGACCCGGCTCCCTGCCCTTACTGTCTTTGTATTCCTGATGACAGCCATTCTGACCAGGGTGAGGGCAAATCTCACGACAGTGTGACTTGCGTTTTCCTGATAGCTAAAGGCATAAACATTTGTTTCATATAGTTCTTGGCTGTGTGCACTTCTTTTGAGACGCGTGTCGGTTCAGTTTCTTTGCCCCTTGAGTGATCGATCTGTTTGTTTTTGGTGCTGCGATGTTTGAGTTCTCTGTATAACCTGGGCACTAATTCCCTGCTGGAGGAGGAGCTAGCGAAGGTTTCTCCCATTCTGTAGGCTGAGCCCCTGCGTGGTGTTGTAGCCTAGGATCAGGCTGCAGCTCGGCCTTCATTCCTTTCCTCGGCAGAACCTGCTATACAGCTTTTTGTTCTAAGACAAGAGAAAAAGGCACAAATTGATCCCCCAATTCTGTTTTTACGGCTGGCCACAATGCTATCTGCCTGTAACTGCAGCTACTCGGGAGGCTGGGGCAGGTCACCTGCAGGCTGGCAGGAGAACCCAAGCCCAGGGCCAGCCTGCAGCATTTAATGAGACCCTGTCCTGAAATAAAAAATAAAAAGGGTTGCAGATATTGCTCACAGGTGCAGCACCCTGGATCCAACCCCCAGGACTGCAAGTAAAATAAAACTTCCATTTCCAGGAGACTTCATGAGTGCTCACGTGTGTCCAGCCCGGCTAGCACGAGGCAGAGACTGCAGTGGGCGACACATGCATCCCGCAACAGAATGGCTCTGTCTTCAGGACGTGGGCTAAACTGTCTTCTGCCCTGGACGAATGTCTCCTATAGAGTTTCAGGGTGGTAGTTGATTGCCTAGGAAAAATAATTTTGTATTCTATTGCCGTGGTATTAAGACCTCCTTCTGGTATAAAAGGACATGTTATCTTCTTCTTTGGTGCAAAAGAAAAGAATAGCTTACTGGGCTCACATCTTCAAAAGAAGCTGGCATTCTAAACAGCTAAGGTTTATAAAATTATACGTATACTCTGGAGATCAAAGGCCAGATCTTTGTAAAAAGGGAGCCAGGCGTGGTGGCACACGGCTGGAATCCCAGAACTCTGAGAGGCTGAAGTAGGCACATCTCAAGCTCAAGGCCAGCCGGGGAAACTTAGCAAGACCCTGTCTCAAAATAAAAAATAAAAAAGGTCTGAGGACGCATCTCAATGAGAAGGTGCTGGGCTCAGTCCCCAGGGCTGCAAAAAAGAAAAACGAAAGGAACACACTGTCTTCTGGAACCAGCGAGGGAATACTGAACCCAAACGGTGCATCAGCAAGGATCGCAGCCCACCACTCAGGGCTTTCTCTGGATAATTCTGGGAGAGGAAACTGTAAAGGAGTCATTAATTTAGGAGATCAGCTCTGGCTTTGTGGGATGTTAACGAGTCAGAAACACACAACCACGAGACTCGGGCAGCTGAGCCCGGTCCACTGCGATTCAGTCGTCCAAGTCCTCACTCGGTAAACCCGCTCTCAGGCAACCGCGCCTGGCGCTGCCTGCCCCTCGGACCCAGCAGCCAAGCTCAGCTCTGCCCACATGGGTCCACTGGACTTCTGGAGGCAATGAGAAATCTGCAATAAACTGATCACTGGGGTAATCGAGGTGGTCACTGTTAACTTCCATTCTGTGCTAATTCACTAACTTAGAGTGTTTTGACAAAAGCTGCCAGTGTTTTCCCAACTGTCTTAAGTCCCAACTTTCCCATACTTCTTAAAGCGGAAGTAACTATAGACTTATTTTCACCATAGTCCCAGTAGAAGCCTTCTGTACAACTTGTGGGCCTCACCACTGGGGGCGCTCTTTGGTTCTCCCTCCTTTCCGGGCCCCCTCCAAGGCTTGTCTCCATATCACCATCTATCATAAACCACGGTGAGCGGCAGATGGAAATGTGGATTCAGGCAGTGGAGACGCTCCCGATCCGGGAAGAAGGCATTCGTGACGGTTCTTTCAGGATCTAACTCTCCTATTCCACCGTCACCCCCAATACCCACACTCGATGCTCTGAGCCCTACCACAGACGTGAATTCCCACCTCGGGTTCTTCTCAGCTCCTGCCCCGGTGACAGTCACATTTACGCTGTCCTCCTCTTACACCACCAATAGCTCCTGTCCCGCCGGGCCGAAGCTCTGGCCGACAGATGCAAACTGGCCGGCCAACCCAGCATCGCACAATGCAGGCACCCTTCTTCCTTCCCTTTCATCCAGCATGGGCAGGGGTGGTCGGAGACAAAGACAAAGGGCGTATGCTCTAACGATGCTGCAACAGCGTCATTCCTCCAGACAGACCCAAGGTCAGTTCTTACAAACTGGAAAGAAAATCTGACCAACAGGAGGAAGACTGATCAGACTGTGAACATAAGATTGTTTCTCGCCCATGGCAGAAAGCCTCATGACGACTTATGGAACAGTTCAAAATTTAGGGACATTTCAAAATTATGTCCTCTAAGCAATTTGCCCCCTTTTTTGATCAAACGCAGCCCTTGAATAGAATGAGCAAACACCCGAGTGCTTTAAATTCTGTCCATAGCTGGCAGGTAACCTCCCCAGAAGTACACAGATGAAAATGTGGATTTTCTTTTGCAGCAAAGAGCTTAAACATAATCCTATTACTATCCTAGGCACCTATTAAATATGATTGAAGCAACACCCATTGGAAGTCTTAAAATCTTAACCACCAGTTTTACTTCTAAAATAAAGTAAACTGCCAAAAGTTCTGATAAAAGTGACAATTTATATTTTTAAGTAGTACAACTGGAATTTTCCTATAGCTGTAGACAAAGGAATTCTTACCCAGATAAGTAGAAGAGCACCAATAAATTTAAGGTAGCTTATGCAAGTTAGGCACTAATGAATGTCATCTTCTGTTTTGTCATGAAAAAAGATCTTTCTGCTGCTAAAGGAGACTGATTTAGATTATGAATAGCTGTAGTGATTTGCAAAAACGGCTCCAGAGAGATAGAATGAGACTCCATATACTCATGGCACTTGAGGTTTCTGCCCTTTTTGTTGAAAATTAATTTGTCCTGTGGGTTATTGGATTCTAGCTCAGCCAATGTATATTGCTCAGTCATCACAAATTTACTTAAAATTTAGTGTAGCTGAAGTTCATTCAACAAGACAAAAGTCTACAGTTGAAAGCTTCTAAAAATCTTTTTAAAAAACTGGCTAACGGAGTAATTGAAAGTGCTGGTGTCTAAGTAGATTCACATAATGTTTTGCAGGTATCAATATATACTATATTACTACGTTAGAAATAGATTTTTCACTGTTTCCCAAGATAAAGCAGATAGGGAGGATTTATCACCCTTTGAAAAGAGGACATTTGGGTTGAAGGTTCCATATTCTGAAAACATATAAATCCCTAAATTCAGATTAGATTCTCTAATCCATATCCCATATTTCATTCATTCCCGTACTATAACAAATATTTTAAAAGCAAATAGATTGTACACCTCTCATCGCTTCCAAATCCTGAAAACAATGCAATTGGAAAAATTTAAAAGTACACACATCCTGTCGCCCTGCCTCACCCCCCCACCTCAAGGGGGCGACTCACTTCCTCCTTAGGCGCTGCGCGAAGCCCCCTCGCGGGATGGGACAGGGCAGGGCGGACCGCAGAGCCGCGCTGAGACCCACGGCACCGAGACCACCAACCAGGCACCAGGGGCGGCGGCAGGGCGCGCCTCACCCGCAGAGGGACAGGGAGAGGCGCAGCCTTCTCCAAAAGCCGCTGCGAGAAGTTAAAATAAAAAACTAATTGTGGGAAAGAGTATGTTTTAACTCTTTCTTCAAGCAATTTTTCTTATTGTAACCCGTATCTCTCATTCATACGCATCTAAACTCGTGTGTTACTTCATACATGAAACACAGCTGGTGTCTGAGAGTTGTTTTTCTCTTTGAACATCTAGATGACTCTCAGAACTTATCTAAGAGTAGACTCGTACGGGAGAACTCAACCGTGGTTAGGGCCACGGGGATTCTCCTAATTAAATTAACAATACACAGGCGGCAACAAACACTATGCGTTCGTTTCATTTACAGATGAAAGATTACCAGAGAATAAGACTGTTTCCTATTTAAATGTTATATTAATTAATTAATCTTAATTACTACAGAATAATTAAGAGCTGAAGCACAATGGTAAAAACATTAGGATGTGTCATCTCATTAAGGAGCCACAGCCACCCGGGTGCTCCCCACCCGCCGGCGAGCGGCGCCTCCCTGCTGGCCTCCGGCGCGGGCTGCCTGCCCTCCAGGGCCCGGCTTCCTGCTGGGGCTCCGATGGCACAGACCGGGCTGCTGGGTGCTAAGAGGATCATTACATGAGGGTCTGGAAATTTCAGATTAATAAACCTCTTCCGGTGGAGAGCTAAATAACGTTTACCGTTTTATCTATGGTTATTTGTTTCTCTGAAGATTTATGGTCCTCGCAACAGATATGCATCTTATCCTTCACTTTCCAGATTAAAGGGAGCCGATTTTAAACAGGCCTCTGACTGGCATAATCTGGAATTGCAGATGATCTCAATTTTTTAAAAAATGCTCCAAGTGAACTTGCGAGTCAGACGAAAATGACTTTGTGCTGGCCCGGGTGCGGGGCGGGGGCATCGCGCAGAGCGGACCTGCGCTTCCTGGCGATCAGCACCACGCCCTCACCCTGCCCTGCCCTGCCGTGCCCTGCCCTGCCCGGGGCACCCGCACACCCAGCCATGAGCCAGGGCTGCTGCGGCTGCTTTAATTGATTGATGCTAAAAGTTTAGAAAATACCACGGAACCTGAGATTACAAAGCGCCTTTAAGCAAGCCTTCTCCTTTGAAAGCAGCAGCCTCAATTGAAACTGGCAGGCCACATTTTTAGGTTTCAAGCGGCTCTGTCATTCTGCAAGGAATGTGTCTGCCACTTCACACGATAGCTGGAGCTGAAAGACATGTACTTTGAATCAGAGAATCAATAGAACACTTAATGGACAATTAGGAGAACAGCTGTAGGACTGTCAGCGGCCCATCTGCACGGGGCTCACACGAGAGCCGGACGGGGCCTCAGACAAAGTCCACCGCTCGGGGCGCTGGCCCCGCCACAAAACCTCCCTTTCAGTTCTCATTTAATGTTAATGTAGTGTTCTTTTTCATTACAAATTTTAACACAGTGTAGAAAATTATGGAAATTGCTTAAGCTATTTGTCAACTTATATCATGTGAATTGATCAATAAATTTCACGACTTTGTTGTTAATGTAGATAAATTTTGGCATTTAATTAAGCTCCAGTGAAAATGTGGCCACTTTTAATTCCAGCAGATGCTGTTGTTCCATTTGTAATCCATAACTACAGGGGTAAATACAACCAGATCATGAATTAGCACTAAATATTTATAGACAACATCGCGATTCAGAAAACAGACACAAAAGATTTTTACAATGAAACAATTACCGTGTGCAAAATCTGAAATAGGTGGCAATGAAGTCTAATAGGAGCCGTGAACAGAATCTTAATACTGTAGCTCCACGAGAGAATTACACATGTATATCTCCTCTCATCACGCTGCCTCTCCCAGTTCTCTATTCTGCAGAAGTAATACCGAATTCTTTTCACAGGATATTCCTGAATGTTCAAAGATGGTTCTTTAGGTTTGCGAAAGCATATTCAAATTTCTAAATTAAAATAAAAACCCACCCTGCTGCATTTCTGCGTGTTAAATGTATTTGGAATGAACAGGGCGGTTTCTCTTCACGGGTAGAGGGAAACTTGAGGATGCCTATTTACTCCACGCAGGTGACTTAGGTTTGGGCCACGAGAATGGTCAAGGGGCCCTAGGTGGGAGGTGGTGACGCGGGGCGGCAGCAGACAATGGAGACTGCAGAATGAACTTCTCAGGCAGCCTCCCTCCGTGTGGCCTCAGGGCCCCCAGATGAAATCCGGCTCCTGACAGCCAGAAGCCCTACAGCCTTAGCCCTCTGTGGCGGAGTCTGACATGATAAACTGCTGGATCTGGTCTGAGGGGGACAGGCTGCCAGCACCCGCAGGGAGAAGGGGATTCGAAATCACACTGCTACCTCGCCTCCCCGGCCGGCCAGCACCCCCACCATTGTCTCCCGGCTTCCAGGAGGGACCTGGCTACCCACAAGGACAGCCAGTGCCTTCGTAAGTGTAAAAACAATAGAAAGGTTAGGGATATCAAAGCTGATCCCTCTTCCTGTTTACCGAGGTCTCTATGTCAGATTGGCCATCACGCTGGGCAGTGGGGCTCTTCCTGCGGTTCCGGCAGCAGAGAAGCTGGTGGGAGAGATCCTCTCAATTCCCACTCTATTAGAGACATGAGAAGGAAGCAGCCAAAGGGAAAATGGACAGGGTCTTCTCGCTGAACCAAATCACTCATCTAATTTACCAGCCAAAACTCTCTCAGGCTCACTCTCACAGCTTTAATATTTCTATTCCAAAATTTAAACTTCCTGGAATTTAAGGCCTATTTTTTTTATATCCCTACAAAGTAGAAGAAGCACAAAAATCTATCTCAGTTCTCACACAGCTAATTAGGCATCTTTTGTAATCTCTGAAATCAAGGGTTTCATGAAGTTACAGTACAAGTGTTTTTCGGAGCCACATATGTCTGTGATTTTGTGTTTGGGGAAAACTGAGGAAAAAATAACTTACTGCTTAAGCTGAGGAAATGATAGCATTTGTTGAGTATTTTATATGGACATTGAAGAATTACGAAAGCTAAGTATGGGCTGGGGATATAGCTCAGCCGCACAGCACCTGCCTGGCAAGTGACAGGTCATGAGTTCGATTCCTGGTATCAAAAAAAAAAAAAAAAAAAGAAAGAAAGAAAGCTTATTAACAAGGTTAGTTGAGAAACAAAACTTAAAATCCTAAAACATTAAGGGTGTGGTAGATGAAAGATGGCCACAGATCCTTTACCCTTCCTCCATGACAAGTGCACCCAGCCTGTCCCCTCCACCTGGGCTGGTGCAGCAGCCATTGTGCTCCCCAGAGGCGAGCAGAGGGGAGACTGCTAGATCCCGGCCCACGCTTCAAGGCCAGGAGACCCTGTCTTTGCATTCTTCTGCACCCACTGCCCTGCTGTGGAAAAATCCAGCTTAGATCCCCAAGCAATGAGAGGTCACTTGGAGAGCGATCCTGAAAGCCAAAAGACATGTGGGAGTCCAAGCCACCAACTCCCAGCCAACAGCCCTGCTTCACCCCGCGGGCAGAAGAACCTCCGCGCTGAGCCCAGCCCGCCACGGGACCGCGAGGCGCAGCAGGCGCTCACCATGCGCAGATGGGAAGGTTGGAAGTGACAGATCGATGAAACCAAGGTTTTATAATAAAAGTGACAGTTGGCAGGCAACATCTGTTCTCCTATTCCTCTTGCAGGAGTGATCCAATAACAATCAGACGAAAAATCAAGGTGCTAACTGGAGGGAAGGGAGACATTGCTGGGCATCCTAGACGAGAGCGATTCTCCTGCTGTTCCTTCACTGCTTCTCTCAACTGCGCACCCAAGCTCGAGCTGAGCACCAAAGGAAAGGCAGCTTCTGCGACAAAACACCGTCCCTTTCCAGGACACCTGTCTTGAAAAGTGACTGACCACAGTCTACTCAAAGACACCAGGGGATGGTCCGCTATTTACATCAACATTGCTGAACATTAACTCTTTGATATAAAATTTCTCTCAACTAAATGTACAAACTGGACTAAAAATTGCAGATCTGTCACAGGTAGTAACTGTGTAATTTGAGCAAGCTATTTTATCTTTTGGGATCTCATCTGTTTCCTCAGCTGTATAAAGAAGACACTGCCTGGATGTTAGGTCCCGTAAAACTTTGCCATCTTTCAAAGATGTGTGTCAGTTTTTCAGGTGACCCCTTTTTTTGTGAATTAAAAAGTCCTCTACTGCTCAAGGCAGAAATGAACATATCCTTAATCTAATATTCGGCCCCTGAATAATTGAGATGGTTGTATAATTAACTTTCTCTCAGAAAGCATAATCTTAATTTTTTATTTCCTTATTCTCTAAGCGCAAAGGAGAGTGATGATTTGTCTTCACTGCGAGGGCCTAAGTGGACGCCCATCCCTCACACGGCTCCCGGGGGCGAGAGGCTGCTCTGCTCGGGGAAAGACCTGAGAGGCCCGAGGCTGCTTTCACACACAGGGCGACCGCTCCAAAGCCCGTGGCTCCAGCTCCTACCTGACAGCGAAACCTTGCAAATATTCACCTGCACATTTTCACCTATGCCATATATCAAGGCTAGGCTAGGAACACATTAATTCCACGGACAGTCCCAAAATCCAGTCATTTCAATCACTTATGCAGTCAAACAGGTCTGGAATTGAATCCTGATGCGTCACTCTCCAGCTGGGTATCCCTGGACAATTGGCCAAATGTAAATCCCAAGAAAGCACAGATTTCTTTTTTTGGCGTAACAAGCGCATATATAACGCATATAATGCCATCAAAGTGACAAATACAAATCAAAGGTAGAAAGGTATAACCACTACATATTCCCAAGTCGCTGATCCCAGTAAGTTAAAAGCCAAGAGTATGAATTACAAACATGGTTCACATGGAACAGGAGAATCCTGACCCTCAGATGAGGACCTTTGGAAGTCGGGCTAACTTGTTAAGGCCACTACATTGGTGACTAGCTTTGGTGCGAGTTTTCTAACCAAAAAATAAGGAAATCTGATTCTAGAAATCCCTGCAGAGTTTTTGGAATCCACTCTGGCAGTGCAATAAAACAGAAAGAGCTTCTAGACAATTTGTTCCAGGTTAGCCCGTGACCAAATTAAAATTAGAATTCACATCGTAAAATACGAAAAAGTTTGGTTAGCGGCATGAAGCAACATTAGCAAACGAAGTATATGCAATCTGTGTTCTCAGTCTTCCTTCAAGGGAACTCCAGCTTCATGTGCAACACACCAGAAGAAGAAATCTTATAAAATCAATGATCTTAAAAGGCCAAAATCAAAGCCTGCCCAGGCATCCTGAGCATGTAACCCACCGCTGCCCCCTCTGCAGAATCAATTCCCGTTCCCTTCTGTATGAAAACGCGGTTAATGGGGCAAACGACCACACTGAGGGAGGGTTAGACCGAGCTATCCCAAGCAGCGCTCCGCCCACGCCCCACCCCAGTTCCAGGGAGATCAGAACGCTGGGTCTCTACACAGACCGAGCACGAAAGTCTATGCCCCAAACAAACTGTCTGTAATTACAGAGAGTTAACACGGCCATGAGTAAAGTTGAAGCCAATGATGACACTGTATGACAAGGCTTGAACACAGAAAAGGGAAATCTGCCAGAGAGGAGGCCAAATCCTAATGACAAAACCTGGCATTAATTCCATTTACTAGCTACCTGATAACATATGGGCTATGACATGAGTTCGGATCAAACCCACGCTGGCAGCCGTGGGTACAGCCCAGTGACGCAGCCTGGCCTGCCTGAGGCCCTGGGTTCAAGCTCCGGAACCTTAAGGCAAAACCAAAACCACACCGACACCATCATCTCTTTTCATTCTCAAGCTTGGGAAGAGGAAGACAGGAAACTGGGAAGTGACGGGGCATGGAAAGAGAGTTTATGAGATGCGTTCCTGCAGGCACAGCTTGGGTGAAAGCGCGAGTGTCTCACTCATGCCCGGGGCTGGGTGGATCAAACTAGCCAGAAGCACTGATTCGAAATCTTCATGTCAAAGTGCTTGTACTTTCTGATGAGATCGTAAGATTCTACGAGGTAGTCTACCTACCTAAATGTAAACAATAATAGTAATTTTGGTGTGTCTTTTCTTTACACACTAATGTTAAGAACATATCTGTAATTCAGTGAAAATCAGGATAATCATACTCAAGGTCTGTCTGAGCTGGGCAAGAAGCTGACTTGAATTAGAGAATGGGTTCGGTTCAATTTCCAGAGCCTATCAAATAACTCAAAGGGATCACAGAGAGCTGAATGCCAGTTCTTGAGGAGTTGATGTGTACATGTACATAAAAAATGTATATTAGAAGTATACTAATACAATTCTATCTCAACACATTTAATTCTTAAATGCTACATATACTTGTTTAATCTCCCATTTTAAAAGTAGAAAAGGTTAGATTATAACATCAGGTTAGCTCTCTTGAAGCAGGTAATAATTAAGTTGATTCACTGTTGCAATTACTGTCAAATCCCCCTTAATTACCAGAGATTTTATAGCGGCTTCATTACACGTCGGCTGTAATGCACTGTGGCCCTGAGGAGAGGCGTTGCAGGAATTCTGCAGAGCATGGGTAATTCTAACCCGCGCTTACGGCTTCCAGTGAAGGCTCCTACACTGAATTTATCTTTTTTTGACATTTCTCCCTGTTACTCAAGCAGTTAAACCTGGGTAACAATGCTAAAATACCTACCTAACTTTGAAAGTTAGAATTGATTTCTCCATACATATTAAAAACAAAACAAAAAAGAGAAGACTGGGGAACAGACAATTATTGCTGAGCAGGTTTAAATTACGTTTAATAATGAATTTAGATTTATCACATTCAAATACATGTGAGCCCTCCATCTCTAAATCAGAAATGTATCTTGTATTTCTACTGCTGGTGGATATCTTGTATGGTGATCAGGAAAAAAATTATTACTGAATCCCTGACAGATAATTTTAAAGAGGACAACCATTCCTTTTTATTACTTATTAATAATTTTCCAACTAATATCTGGGGAGAGTAATCATTAAAATAAAAGGATCATTTTAAAGTTGCCCTACCACTGCTTGTTTTCACTGGAAAAATCTTTACAAATCAGATCCTGTAAGCTGAGTAACGTTCAAAACAGGCAACTGAAGGCCTCTGCAGTGGCGCTGCTGGCCCCAGGAAGGCCCTCCGCGGGCGTCTCGGACGCAGAAAGGGCCCAGTGTCGGCGACACCGCGGGCAGCTGTGTGGCAGCAGAGGCCTGGCTGTGTACAGCAGTACAGTTATTAAATTTCTCCAGAGACGATGACTCATTAATCAAATATTCATACATCTCTGTAAATACACACTGAACAGAGGAGACCCCGGAGCCGGGCGTCCCAGCACAAGTGCTCTTTCATGTGACACTGACAAACCCTGAGAACATGTGGTCATGTTTTGCATTTCTAATGCGCTATGTACTCTCTCATACTCCATTTCCTAAGAACGGGACACAAACCATCTCACTGACGGCAAGTGTTAGATGGTCACAATTAAAATGACTCCACTATTGCTTCATACTATCTTTTTTTAAACTGAAGACAGTGAATCGATTCTTCTGTTCTTTGTTTACCATCAAACGAGTAATTTTTTCCCAGGCGGATGAAGAAACCCAGGGCCATGCTCCTATTAATACAAGAATTTGTATTAGCATGAAAACAACAAGTCACTACTTAAACTAGAGAGACCAAATAACTTAACATATTAGCAGACATGAACTTGCTATATTTTGCAAAGTCCTCAGTCTGCTTTATACCACTGGGACTTTCCCCCGCCCCACTGTATGGTAACAAAAGGTCTTTCTCAATTGCAGTCTCTGGAAAATTGGGGTCTGGAGGCCAGGCAAAGAGGAGAAACTCGAAATGTCACCTCACCGGGCTACCAGATGCTCACCTCGGGGCGGACAGGGCATACTCTGCAGAGGGAAGAGAGAAAAGGAGCATCTTAGATAAACTTCCCATGCAACTTGGAACTGGGTTTCCAAAGCAATCGGGACCTGATTCTCAAAGCCACGAGCAGAGGGGCGAATCGCTGTCTCTTCTCAGCTCGTCTGCCCGACTGCTTGGACTGCCTGTGCCTGTAGCCCGCTGCCGAAACTCTTCCCAAAATAAAGTCAGATTCGCCTTCCACAGCCTGCCTGTTTTCATCGCCGTGCAGGAGCGTCATGGCTGCAACCACCGACCCCGTCACCTCGCTTAGCTTCCAGTTCATGCGCCGGCCGCAGCGGCTCCCCGCTCCCCTTGGACTCTCCGGCATCGCCCCTCCTGTGCCTCAGACGCCTGTTAGACCCTCCAGGTGTGCCGCAGCTCCACGCTTCGGCCTGGGTCCTGCTTCTCCTCCAGCTTCCACACCCTGAGTCTTTTGGAAGCCTGGTAAGGCCCCAGGCCCCCTCCGAAAAATGTTCTAAAATTTAGTTGAAAACGCGCACAGCTGAACAGAACCGTTACCCGTCACAGGAACGCTCTCTGCTTCCTTCAAGGGACAAAAGTCCCAGCGACTGCCAAGGTGACTTCACTTTGTTGACTTCTGGTGCACCTCTGCCGTCACCCGCCACGCGTGACGCTATATGATGCTTCCCATCCTAAGGCGAACTTCTCAGCTTCCCGGTGGAAGTGATGGCACGTTTTTAAAATCTCGCCGTATTCTGTAGAGCCTGAAGGGACGTTCAATCCTGAATGGAAGTAAGAGGCTTACTTTTCTTTCCGGATTCTTACAGACACTCCTGGTTTAATGACTGAGTTCCATCGTTCCTGCCACCAGCTCAGTAAACGATCTGGTTGCTAAATGAGGAGCTGTATGTAGTGTGTCCATTCCAATATTCAGCACAAAGGGACGGTCACAGGAAACTCCAGCTTGACGGCTTTGCTTTCATTTGCGTAGCTCTCACATGCAGCACTGTGATGTGTAAGGAACGTAAAACGACAGCGCTGTATGAACAAGGTGCACACTACCAAGAAAGTCACTCAGGCTTTATGAACAAGATGTACGGAACTGCACCAAAAAAGAAAAGGCAGCTGAGCCGGGCTGACCGCACGGCCTAACCAGTTCACACCGCCATCGCTATTGTAGAACGCAGGCAGTTTGACCAAGAAATTACATAGCTGCTTTTCACTAAATACAAGGATTCCTTCTTTTCCCAAACAAGTGGTACGGAGTGACTGAAGGCCTTGCCCTGGCCAATGCTGTGTTAAAACATTCTCCTGGAATCGGAAATGTCTGGTCCGGTATGATCACAGTTTATAAGAGCTATATTTTACATGTTTTACTTTTTAAACATGTATCGTCAGTATTTATAAAAGTTCAATAGGACTTTATGTTTTAAAACTGAAGACTGAAAATAACAAAAAATTGGGTGAAATTGACAAAATCCTAAAAGTCCTATGAGAGAAATTCAGAATTGCCAGCGATCTTGAAAAAGAACAACAAAATTGGAGGACTTAAACTTTCCAATTTCAAATTTTACTAAAACATCACCATAATCAAGACATGTGCAGTACTGGCGTAAGGACAGGCAAGTGGGACAGAACCGAGGGGCTGGGCCTGGGGGTACAACACAGTGGCAGAGTGGGCTTAGATGTGCAAAATGCCGGGAGAGGCCGGGCCGGGTGGGGGAGCGGAGAACTCAATTTAAAGCCCAGAACAAAATCCTTATGCCTTATTGTCAACAATGCCAACCATCAACAGGGGGAAAGAATAATCTTTTGAACAAATGGTACTCAGTTGGGTATCTACACACAAAAGGATAAATATAAATCTACCTCACACCCTGAGCAAAAATCAACACAAAATCAGTAAAAGGTCTAAAAGGAAGAACTAAAAGTCTAAAACTCATAGGAGGAAATATAGGCTTAAATCTCTGACTCTGAATTAAGCAATGGTTTTAAACTATGACACCAAAAGTACAAACCTAAGGGGAAAAAAAAAAAAAAACAGAAAACAGGGAAACAGGACTTTGTCGAAATTAAAAGCTTTCTATGTTTCAAAGGACATCATCATGAAAGTAAACGGACAACTCACAGAGTGAAGAACATGTGTGTAAATCATACCATCGATGAGTGACTTACACCCTGAACACGTGAAGAATGATCGCAGCCCGACAGCATGCACTGCCCAATCTTCACATGTGCACCAACCGCACGAGTGACCAGGAAAGCGCAAACCCAAACACGGGGCTCCCTCGCATGCACTAGGACGGCTAAGATAAGAAAGGCAGACAAGACCCAGAGTGAGCAAAAAGCAGAAAAACCAGAACCCTCGGAAGTGATGGACAGGACTATAAAATGGGGTAGGCGCTTTGGAAAAGTCTGGCAGCTCTGCGAACAGTTAGGTATTTCCTGGTATTTCCCCAGGATCATCAAAACACACACGGCCACATTTGCATGTGCATTTGGGTTCGTGAATCTTCATAACAGTAATACTCATAATAGCCAAGACAGTGAAAACAACTCAAATGCCCATTGAGCGACGAATAAAAATGGCAGTGCAGCCCTCCAAAGGAAACTGAGTCACACAGGAATGAAGTGCTGATTCACATTACAGTGTAGACGAACCTGAAAGTCATCCTAAGTGAGAGGCCGTATACTGCATGATTCCATCCAGAAGAAACATCCAGAGGAGGCAAATCCAGAGTAGTGCCTGCCGGGGAGCGGGATGTGGAGGGGCAGGGAACCACACAGGGGCTCTTTTTAGCAATGAAATTCACCTGGAACTTTGAGGTAGTGATCACCTCACAACCACACGGCTGTACTAAACCCCAGGGGACTGTACACTTTAGCAGGCGAACTGTCCAGTGTGTGAATTGTGCCTCAGTAAACCTGCTATTTAAAGAAGAAAACCATGAGCTGCCCCCATGGTCTGGGCTGCTTCCCCAGAGGCCCGCGTGTGACAGGCTTGGTCTGCCTGCAGCACTGCTGGGAGGCAGGCGAAGTCCCTGAGGTGGGCCCCGGGGTCATCAGGATACGCCCTTGAGGGGACGGAGTGGGGGTGCCCAGCCCTCCTCTTCTGCTCCCGCTTTCCCTGAGGTGGGCAGTTTCCTCTGCCATGCCCTGCCGCCAGCCACAATGGCTGCCTCACTACGGCTCCCCGATGGCAGAGCTGGACTATGGACTAGTACCCCCACAACCAATAAACCTTTCATCTTTTTAAAGTTATTTCAGGGATCTTGTTACAGTAATAAAAAGCTAACAGATGACTACAATAAAAGACTTTATTTTGGCCTTATACAGATACCACGCATATGTAATTAATATCCCTACACCACATAGCAGGTCATAAAATTACTGGATTTTTCTTACTACCACTTGTTTTATAAATATGCTGGAAAAACAGAAAAATGAAAGTGATGAAACATGGGAAGAAATATAGGTCTCATAAATTTAATTAATATACAAACAGAAATAATCAATAGCCTCAGTGAAAAGCATAGGTGACTATCTAATTAAGACAGCTTTCAGTCTGTCAACTGTACGCTCACTACAAAAGAACAAAAATAAAGAATAGCTCTAAGATGCTGGAACTGTAACACCATGATCATGTCAAGATTATATGATTAAAAACAGATTTTCAATATTTTTATACTACTACTTTTAACTCCTTGGGGAAGTTATTCAGTTGTTAAAGTTCCTCCCCATTCAACTGTCTCAAGTATTTATACATACAAAAATACAAATATCTCTAGGTTTGGACAAGGGCTGGCAGCTATAAAACTAGCAAAGCACAGGAGTTGAGTCTAGGAACCTGTCACAGGTCGCAAGAAAGAAGCTCGTGCAAGCCGGAGGCATAAAACAATGCCTCGTCAAATCAAAACATGAGAGGCTTCCTAAGTGAGGGCCCCTTCACCAAATGGGACGCAGTCACATAGGTACCCAAGCTACTAAACACGCCTAAAGAACAATGTGACATGAACCTAACATAGATGGCACTTGGAAAAGTGAAAGTAATATGTTCAAGTATCAAAAGTATCAATGGTTCTTTCTCTATTATATCTATTTAGGAAATAATTTAAATATAGCTGGGTGTCACTCCGTGAAAGCACTCTGTCCCAGCCGGACTCTTTACCCTGGACCGTCCTACCTGAACCATTATGTGAACATCCAGACCCCGAGACTCAGATTAATCATCCTGTTGCTCCCAATCTTAAATTCATTAGCTGTATTTTTAGAACAAGTGAACGGATCACAACAGCACTGAGTACAGTGGAAGCAGTGTGTCAATATTAGCAGAGAGAAGCCATGCAGCTCACCCACAATGGGGAAACACTCACCCCACATCCACGGACGCAGCGCCCCCTCCAGGTCGGCACCAGTATTCACTCGCGCCAGTGCCGCCTCCAAGCTGAAAGCACGCCAGTCTGCAAGCCTTTTAAATTCGTGCACATTCAGAGGTCTGTCACGATGCTGTTTCTGCCTGGACACGCAATACCTGCTGTCAAGAATTCTCCCACCCTTGTGTTTTCAGACTTCTACTGAATTTTCAACTTCCTTGACCTTTCCTGCTTTTAAAATGATTTTTTAAATCCATGATCTCACTTTTCACTTAATATGCACATATTTATATACATACTTGTAGTGAACTTAATCCTGACTAATTTGAAAGATATATTCCCTATAGATTACCTTTTGTGACTTGGTGTTGGACGGCATTCTTGGAAGTCACTTTCTACGTTTCTGGAGGAATCGGCTAGAGGGTAGCATAGTAAAAAGTAAAAAAGTAATTTTCCTGCCTAATAACAAACATGGATCCTCTGCATTTAACATCTTCCTTACCACTGAGGGAGAGTGAGTGAAATTTTGTAACAGTGGATGTGAACGTTTTGGGCCACTGCTTGGCACCAGTAACGTCAAGAAGACTATAAAAAAGAATGAGAGGGAAACGCTAACTCAAGACTGAGTCTGTAACCTCAGCTCCAAATACAATATTTTTCAAAGTTTATAGGCAAGGAGGAAGTCTTTAAATAACTATGAAAGCCACACAAAAATGCTTAGGATTTTTAAACGGACTTGAGAATCAAAATATAAAGTGATACAAAATGTGAGGTTTAGAATCAATAGGATAGGATGTTCCCCTTTTCAGTCCTGCACCTCAGTGCCCTCAGTGTAAAATGCTCACGCAAATAGCGCTAGTCAGTTACAACTGATTGATAAGACTAATAAATATTTACCCTTTTAAAAATCTGGAAGATAACTGCTCTCCTTTTTATAGGAAATAACAATCCCTTATCTTCCCATGAAATTCCCTCTATCATATGTTATGGATATTTGGCTTCTATATCATCACTACTATATTTTAAATTCTCAGTTTCTTCCTCATCTTAAGTCTGTTTCAACAATAATTGTTACAGTGGTTTAATACATACTTATAAATTGTTTTTATTATGTGCTCTTACTCTTGTGCCCTGTTTTTGAAAAATCCTTTATAGTTTATTTTTTGCTTATACTACACATGAATATATGGCAAAAGATACTTAGATGTCTAATACAAGACACTGAAGATGATCTATGATAAACCATAAAAGTGCAACTTCTTCCCAATAAAAGGGAATTAGAGAGAAAGAGAGAAACAGGCTGGGCTGATATGATTTGACCAGAAATAAAATGCTTTCTGGTATGAAATAATGGATGGTAACTAGAAACTGCTTGAAAAAGTAGAGATTTCTGGACAAAAGTTGGATAGAGTATACAGGTAAGCTATTTTTATCCTTTTTCTGTAGTTCCTCTAGAACCAAGTTGGAATTAACATATATACTTTCAGATGAGTTTGCCGCTGTACAGTGCTATATCCTAAGGTTAATAAGACACAAAAGTGACCCACATTTTTAATCTGATAAAGTTGTCTCCTCACTAATACAGATTTAATGGATTTGGTTTAATATAAAAACAGAAAAATGAATACCTTAGGGACTTTTTTGGATATACTTACACTATAAAAGACCTTTTCATTCACTCGTTTGGCATATAATGACTTTCAAAATTGCCTGCTGGTCACTAATACACTGACAAAAAAGTACTCGAAGTGTCAAATCTTATGAAGAAGAGACAAAAGAAATCTTCACTACCAAAAAGTAGTATCAAGGTTTTTAAAAATTCATTTCTAAAATGTTAACGGTAAAACCCAGGAGCTTAATGCTATCCACCCGGAGGACCCCTCCCTCACCATCCTAACAGGACCGCGTGCTTTCTGATGTCCCTCTATTCTAGCCTAAAAGGCCATCCTCAAGCTCTAGGGACTGAGTTTACTTTACTGCCCCTCTGAACTTGAAATGAAATCTGGGTTTGAAACAGTCTGAAACCAGGATACACAGCATCTTTATTCTAAGCCTAATGGGATAGTTTTGTTGCCTCCCAGTAAAAAAAATTAGCCTAAATCTTGGGGGTTATCCTCAAGACGCCAAATTAGTAAGCAAGCAAAATAAGCACACTGACCCCTCTCAATTTTTTTCCAGTTCTGGGGATTGAACCCAGGGCCTTGTGCAACACTTTGTAGGTACTCTAGAGCTGAGCTACATCCCTGCTGCTTTTCAAACTGTGAGACAGCGCCTCCCGAAGTTACCCAGAATGGCCCCAAAATTTGATCCTCCTATCTCAGGCTCTCAAGTAGGTGGAATTACAAGCTTGCATCACCAGATCCGGCAGGCTCTCTGGATTTCCATTTATACGTTCACCCACTCGTGCATATTGTCACATAACTTTTATAGCCTTGTATTACTATGCTAAGGGTTTCTGATTCTATTTACTCCCAGTCACGTGGGTGACTATACTGCAACGTATTTTTGTTTGTTCAACATTCTAAGTGCAGAGTTCGCAATGCAACTCGATGCGGAGGAAGCTTTGCCTCCTCTCCCCTTATCGTATCCACGTGCAATTCTGTCTCACTCCAAAATTCCACTTAAAAATGATCCCTAAGGAAGCTGGGGAAATAATAAGGCTGTCCTATAACTCTTGGCTTTTATATGGTTCTTGTAAAAGAACACTTACAATCAGTTCAGCTCCATTTGCAGGTTTGAGTGCTCTCGTTTGATGTGTGTGATGTGGAATCCTGTGAATACTGTGGCTTTGCAGAAACAGTAAATCTCAACAGCTGAGACGAGGACCGAGGTGCAGGTAACCCGGCACTCCACCAGCTTCCCGTTCCCACTGTTTTGGTATTCTAGGATAGTGTTGGACTTAATCTGTCCAAGTTTTACCTAGAGGAAGGGAAATATTTAGGTTTCAGACTGTTTCACTTTAGTACACCCTCCTGACAAGGAAACTTCGAGTCCGTTCTCTCCTCGGGCGTCCCGAGCAGCCGCCCACTTCCTGCCTCGGCTTCACATGGCGCTCTATAAACAGAGTCTCCCCTGCCGGACGGAGGGATCCGCGCCCCCGAAAACCTCACGTCTTCACAATGAGTTGCCTTTCCACTCTGTAAAGTAAGTTAATATTTTGCTTTCAGAGCAACAACATTATCTGTCTTCATTACAGAGTTCATTGGATATAATGATTTTTCAAATGAAAGGATTAAAATAATCCCAACATTAAATCCCAAAGGCATTTTGTGTTCACATATCTTTATTGAAGTATTTATTTTATAATCCTAGCTCAATAATAACTGATATTTTACATCACAAATTTGCCTTTAAGTAGCACATAACACACTTAAGGCAGATTTAGCTTGTAGATGGCCTCAGCTTCCAAACACGACACTGCTTTACACAAACAACCAACCTCGGAGGAGACTCTACCAACGCCTTCCCTCGTACTCTTCTGCAGATTTAAAAACTACATACGCTGAATTCTAGCAAAATTCTATTTCTGAGGTAGGAAACAAACACTGCGACTATTTTATATTTCCTTTATCTGATTTGAATGGATGCAGTTACTGTTAATAACACAATCTTTAAATCTGTGGGAAAAGCCAATACTTCACATTCACTCCCCATAAAAAGTGTATCCACAAGCATAACAAGAAGCCATTATAAAGTCACATTGCTAAGTATTATCTTAGCACAAAAAATTCGGCTTAGATAATCATGTGCACATCACAGCTAACAAGTACTGTACTACTTAATTATTCAGACACGCCCCCAAAGAGTCCTCCCGCTGCTGAAGAGCAGGATCTGTGCACTGCTGGACTCCTCCTCTGGCCTCCTGGTTGTAACACACACTGGGGCTTCGCGACTGTCTGGCGATGGCGGACTCCCGGGGCCTGGCACACACTCACAGGACGGCGGATGGGAGGCTCGGAAGGCCATGGGCTCGCAGTCAAGGAAGCGGTTCATTAGCAGATCTTGGGGGGACAGAAATGCAACCAGAATCACTCACATTTATTAGAAGGCAAGAGTCATTCAATCGCTTCAGAAAAATATCTTTAAACTTATATATTTGCCAAAGTTTTTAAAAGAATGTATAAAATGAATCTTTGTGAAAACGGTTTCAAATGTATTTGTTATTCTTCATTTTCCCGTCAAATGCGTGTTCATCTCTATAGTAAGACAAACTCCTCTGTGCTGAACCTTTTTAATCTTTTCTTTTCATCCTGTGAGAAAAGGTCTTCTTCATTGGCCACAGTAGATGTAAAATCATAGTCTCTGGAATGTCCGTGTACAAAAGTAAACAAGGGATATTTCTCCTTAGATGACATTTTCAGCATCTGTAAGAGAAAAAGGACAGAATCCAGTGCATACAGGGGCACCACGACTGCAGGATAAAATCCGAACTTTTAGTCTCAGCTTCTCATGTTAAGCTTCTCTTGTTTACATACATCCAGTGCTACTGTCTTAAGTGTTCTGGCCGAAAGAGTAAGGTTGATTAGCACTATACAGCTTATTTATAGGCAACCACATAGTTCTCTAGTAGGGCTAGACCAACAAAAAATAAGCTCACTCCCCATCCAAAGCCCCCCCCCCCACCAAGTAAGTCTTCTAGACACATCAGCTTGAAGGCATATACTGAAGAGTTCAGTTGTGATTTATCCTCTCTATTAGCAATACACACACAACAAAATGGTATCACCAACCACAGGAGAACACTGTGGAAGATTCTTTGTTAACCTAGCACAGATACGAGAAGCATTACAGTGAGAAAAACGGTCCACTTCAATCTCAGTTTCACAATTTATCTTGACGGGACCATGAGCAAATCACTCATCATCTATAGAACAGGGGAGAAGATGTCAATTTCCCTACCACAGAGAATTGCTAAAAAGACCAAAAGCAATAATAGTTACTTTTTAAAAAATATTTTGACTGAACTACTTCTGCAATCACCTAGTCACTGTGAAACCAGTGACGCCCCCCACCCTACACACTGACGCACTCACAGCAAGCCCGCGGTGTGCAGCTCCCTGCCAGGTGCCCTGAAGCTCCAGAGGTACAAACATGACTGTCCCGCTGGGCAGCTTTTTAATAACTTTTATTAGTAAAATGATGGGCGCAAGTGAGGAGATCTGCCGGGACCACCAGCAGGACAAACGGCCCGACGGGACAGGCAGACACCTGCACCGGGGCCGGCCAGCGGGAACGTGTCATCGCCTAAAGTTGCATCACACAGTAAACCAGCGACGCCGAGTCTTGTGGGGCTGCTCATAGCCTTCACGGCCTGGGGGCTGGGGTTCAAAACTACTCTAAGAAATTTTGAATCTTTATGTTAAGTAAATTGTATTAAATTTATATTAAAAAATTAATTTAAAAAATGAGTTAAGGCTATTTGACAGGAAGTTTTCTACTGGCAATCAGAACCATATAGAAGTGCTTGGAAAAAGTTTGTGTGAGTTACACAGAAAAAAAATACCAACAGTACTTACATGCATCATTAATCAGTTAAATATAATTTTTTAAAATGGTAATTTCAGGGATAAAAGTAAGTTCTTCCAAATGTCAACATTTAACCAAAGGATCATCAAATTCTTATATATTACATTTACAGATTCTCTTGAAACATAGCTTAAATAAACAGATAGGCCTGGCACACAGAAGCAACGTTGAATTAAAAACAGTTCAATGACATTTAATATAAAATATATACTATAGTTTCATGGAAATGAGCCATTTAAAAACAAGTACTTAAAAAACTAGAAATGATGAAAATCAGATCTTATAATTTCCTATCATGCTTCTAATGTATATATGCTCTATTTACATCCTAAAAGGGGGGGTTACCTCATGACGCATCTTCCACTGGGGCCAAGAGCTGAAATACTGCCCATAATTGTTTATTATTTTACATTTACTTAATGTCACCTATAAAATCTAATATCTAACAGGCAGGTATACACATGCTACTATTTTCAGATCAATATAGCAAAGCTAACAATATCATCTCTTCATTCTTCCTTTCAAGATCAAAAAGTCATTTGTTTTATTAGTACAGAACTAAACTGTTCATCAATATAAGAATAAAATCTGTGTCCCAGGGGAAAATGTCAGAAAGGAAACCTTTACCCCTTAATTATAAAATGCACCTACATTCTGCAAATGCTCTTACAATGTAGGCATCCTTATGAATTATTCTCTTTCCAATTTTTCTGAGCATAAAATACTTTTAAAGATAAACTGTGGTACATTCAGATAATGAAACATTATTCAGTGCTGGAAAAAAAGATGAGCTATCAAACCATCAAAAGACACAGAGGAACATTCCCGTGGGTGCTGCACTGGGGACACGAGGCCCCACACACACAACGCAGAGTGAGCTCCATCAGAAACTCGGGGCTTGGGCAACGCGACCATCACTCACGCTCACTGCATAACAAGGACAGGACTCCGCTCCCGACACTGACAAAGGTGGAGGGGGTACATGGGAACTCCATTTTTTGCTCAATTTTCTGTGAATCTAAAATTTTAAAAACTAAATTATTTTAGAAGCATCTTAATGGATAGTTGATCATAGGGTTAAAATAAGAAATGACTATTAGCACATAAAATGGTACAACAAGGAAGATGTGATTTTAAGATAAATAAAAATGAGCCGGGCGTGGTGGCGCACGCCTTTAATCCCAGCACTCGGGAGGCTGAGGTAGGTGGAGCATTGTGAGTTCAAGGCCGGCTTGGGCTACAACGCGAGCGCAAGACTGGCCTGAGCTACATAGTGCGACCCTGCCTCAAAAAACCAGGGCCGGGAGTTTGGCTCAGCGGCTTACGCGTCTGTCAGGCAGGCACGCGGTTGTGAGTTCAATCCCCGGTGCCGCAAAAAAAAAAAAAAAAAAAAAAAAAGATAAATAAAAATGGAAATTCTAAAGGAGACTTTACTAATTCACTCCTTTTCCAAATGGAAAATTCAGAACCAAAGGATTCAGATAACTATGTGGTTGTTAAAGTTGCAGCAGCAGCAGTAGTAACAGAGAAACAAACGGACACTGAATTACTGCAAGATGAGACTTCAGTGACTTTCAACATGACTTTGAAGTACTTTTCATAACTGAGTGCCATATCAAGAATGTTTTTTCATACCCCTTTTTAAGAAAACCATTAATTTGAAATTTTGATCCTGAAAACTTATTTTAAAATGAAATTTTCACTGTGCTTTTAATATTACAATAATGGCTACAATGTCAAAATCTTAGTTTTCCATATTGAATAATGTAACATACACATGAAAAATTCTAAATTTGTAAGTGTGACATGGAATATAACCAATTAAGCCACTATAAGAAAAATACAAATTATTTAATAACTGAAAGAAATGTTAATTACATAATCAAAAGAAAAAACATAAATGTGCACATAATGCTTAATTTCACTTATATTAAAATTTAAATATGTATGTTGAAAAAACTAGAAGGAAATACAGCAAAACATTAATAGTTACATCTAAATGAAGAGGTGATTTTCCTTACATTTCTATTTTCTAAACCTTCTAACATGTATTTTTTATATAAGTTAGGAAAAAACATTTTTAAAAAGTTCAAGGTAACTGAATTTACTATCTCACAGTTGTTTTCAAAAGCATTTATTTTTCTCTTTTTTGAGGTGCTAAGGTCAAACCCAGGGCCCCACACACCCAAGATGGGGGCTCGGCCACTGGCCACACCCACCCACAGAGGGCCCATGGCCACCTGCTCCACAGGTCAGAGGAGGTGGGTCTCCACTCCACTATTCTGACAGCACAGCTGGAGGTATGCCAGAGCTGCTTTATTACTGAAAAAGCAAGTCGGGGATTTCTTTTCAGAGGATCAAATATTTTACCATGCTTTGCTATCTCCTGAGTTGATGGGGTTCAGAATTTACAAAGGAAAAAGCTGGAGGACAGAAGTTAGGCAACTGATTCCATCATAAAGCTAGGAGTTGCAAGTAACAGTAGAAACAGAATCAAAAGCTGACCTCTTCTCCCCACACCCAGCCTTTCCTACCAGTCTCTGCCTCCCTGCCTGGGAAACTACAGCCACTACAGAGCGGCCTGCACCTGTGCCGTCGACGTTCGCAGCCCTCGGAGTACAGCCCATGTAAGGGCAAGGTGTAAAGTCAGCCATAATGTGAAGATCACAGTCAAGATCAGCTGGAAACCCCTCCACGGTTTAAAGGGCGGTGGACGTAATCTTGTGTGTACAACCCTGTTCAGTCACGTGTAAATGCACAATCCTTAGTGTGCAGCAGATAATCAAAGCACACACGGAAACGCGTGTTTGCACTCCGAGAGCACACTCGGTTGAGCAGCACACACTAAGTGTGAGAGCGGCGCTCACCCCCCTATCTCCTCACTGCTCAACCTTGACAACGTGTAGGTCTAAGTTTACAGCGGCCTCTTCCCTCTCGAGCTCGCGCCCTCTCACAGCTCTCTCCTCCCATCTACAGTGACGGCATTCATACTACTCAGCAGTGGTTTGCTGTACTGGACAAACACACAAAGCAATTCACAATGTCCGCAAGTAACAGAAGCCATCTTAACCCATGATGAAAAGTCTGACACGCCAGTACTGCCCGTGGATACCAACAGAACCACCGTCAATACAGTCTTTTTTGCCTTCCCCTTACGATCACAAGAAGACTGCTGTAACCCCACGCAGACATGGCAGGGCCAGGAGATGCAAGAGCGACAGCGTTACCTTCACGTCATTCCACCAGAGCACCCCAAAACTTCCAGCACACACCCACCTATGCTTCCTTGACCACACTGTGTCTAAAGCAATATGAGACTAGAAAAGAGGGTACTGTGAGTAAGCACTCCATCACCCCAAACACAACTGGGATCCTGTCAGCAGACAGACAGAGAGCGCAGGCGTGGTGCCACACAGCTGTAACCCCAGCGCTCAAGCGGCCAAGTTCAGGTGAGCATGAGCAGGCTGCACAGCCAGAGCCAGTCTGAGACGGGGCTGGGCGCGGCGGCAAGTCCTGCAGGTGGGCACTGAACGGGTCCCCACGGGTGCCTGGGCACCATTCGGACACATGAACCACGATGAAAAGAAGACAGGGCCACGTGCCAAGGAAGGACTGGCTGACTTCTTCAGACGTGTGATCAGAAAGACCAGATGAGACCTGACTGACGCAAGGCACGTGTGTAAAGGTCCTGAATGAAGAGCGCTCCAGGTAGAGAAATTAGGGGACACAAAGGCCCAAAGGTGCCAGCACCCTCAAAGTGCTGAGGAGGGTTGGCGTGGCTTGGGGCAGGGGAGTGAAGAGCAAGAGGGGCACCTAAGGCTGGATCGCGCAGGCCCCTGTGAGCGCAGGAGTCACCATTCCCTTACACAGCTGACCTCGGAACCATCCTACTGCATCTCCCTCTACCTTAGAGTTGCTACGCATCTAATCACCCTTCGTACTTCCTTTCTGACTGCACAAACTCTACAGCCCTTAAAGTCTGTCTTAGTCACTCTCCTCCTAAATGAGACAGAATACCCAACACCTGCCACTTAAAGGAGAGGTTTACTGTGGTTAACATTTTAGGATGAGTTTCAGTCCTGCACGGCCAGTGCGCTCCAGGCAGAAGCAGCCCGGCAGAAGGGCCTGGTGGAAGAAAGCCGCTCACCTCAAGGCAGTCAGGAAGCGGAAAGCAAATGGAGGACCTAGGAAGGAAGACAATGGCCCCAGTGACCGCCTCTTCCGACCAGACCCCACCTTCTAACAGCAAGTTAGCTATAAACCCCCATAATCCAGCCACCTTCTAAGCACAGGAGGTTTGGGGGACAATTTTTGATATAAAACATAATGAATTTCCAGTCCAGCTTCCACTGACAAACATCTCAGTCCTCGAGGATTGCTTCCTTCCCCAACGTCCTACAGACTTACCTAGTATAATAAAGGATCGCTCACGTGGGCTGCGAACTAGGCAGTCTTAATTCAAAAACTGACTGACAGCTACTAACCGCGTGACTACCAGATTCTCTCATTGTCCTTAGCTGTAAAGTGTCAGTGATGATAGTGTCTATCAGCGTTGTTGTACAGATTAAATCAGTTAACATATGTGAAGTACTCAGAAGACGGCCTGGCATCTCCTGTGTTGGCGCTATCATTATTATTGCCACTATTACATTAGTCTCTGGCACTTATTAAACATATTCTTGTATAATCCTTTATCTTTAAAGTCCATTTCATGATGTCCAAAGTACATTATAAGCCCCAGAAGATTTTTTTTTTTTTTTTTTTTGCAGCACTGGGGATTGAACACACAGCCTTACACCTGCCTGACAGGCGCTTAAGCCACTGAGCCAAACTCTCTGCCCCCCAGAAGATTTTAAAAGAAACCAGAGAATCCAGGCATAGCGGCACCCACCTATCATCCCAGCATTCAGGAGGCTGAGGCAAGAGGATCACTGTGAATTCAAGGCCACCCTGGGTTCCACAGTGAGTTA
The DNA here is from genome assembly GCA_004363535.1 of Dasyprocta punctata. Lineage (NCBI taxonomy): Eukaryota > Metazoa > Chordata > Mammalia > Rodentia > Dasyproctidae > Dasyprocta > Dasyprocta punctata. Next base: position 20,303 of record RJWM01015654.1, on the reverse strand, counting down.
AAGTCCAGCATGAACTACATAGTAAGACTGCCTCAAAAAACGAAAAGGAAAAAAATTCCAGAAGGGAAAAGACCAGTGAAAGAAAAATACATCTCAGATTTTACTTGAAAAACACAGAACTACAAAGGGCTACTCCAGGAGATATAATCATGAACATAAAAGCCTAAAAACACTAAAGTATTTCAAAAAGACACTACCAAAATAGTGATGGGCATGGGAAATTGTGAGCCTTGGAGAAAATGGGAATGTTTACCCTAGAAGAAGCAGCAGGCTTATTCTCTTACTCTATGAGAGATGGAGGCTAATTCCAATTCAGTATAAGAAAAGCTTTCTTTAATAATAGGGTCTGTCTGAAAACGGAAAAGGCTTCCAACGAACACCATTAGTTCACTATCACCTGACACAGCATTAGTCAACTGTCTGGAGTGATGTGTAAATAAGAGACTGTTGGACAGCACATATTCCTGAGTTACTGAGGACCTGAATCTCACCACTACCACTTTTTAGTGAAATTTACCGAACCCTTCTAAATGTAAAATTCCTGATCTGTAAAACGGACAGAACGGTACCTCCTCAGAAGGTCTGTGCAGACTAAACAAGAAAGTACCTATCTCAAGCGCTCCGAACAACACTTACCTGAACGACAAATAAGACTCGAAAGTGTTAGCTTGAGACCGGCAAACTTCTAGACCTCTAGGATTCAATGGCTATGCCATAAGTTTTGTTCTGTAGCTCGAGGACCCTGGCTATCCATTGCTTTTTTCTTACGGTGTTCTCCATTCCATAATTAACTGCCTATTATACACACATTTTTATTTGCAATTTCCTGGTCTCAAACATCAGCACTATTAGAGAATACATTTATCACTGAAATGGAGCATCTTATTTGATGATAACAATCATTAGGTTGTAAGAACAGGTGAAAAAAGAGTATAAATAAGATAAAAAATATCAGGCCACATATCTAACAGCCGAACAGAGAGATTCAACCTAAGTTTACAAGTTGGGGTGGGGATGCGCCGGCAGGACGCTGACAGAAACAAGCAAGTTCATCCTGCCACTCGGAGAGGAGCTGCGTAGAGGCAAAGCACGTCGTGGAAAACAGAGGCAAAAACATAAAAATGAGGTCAAAGAGCAGATCTAAAATGACACAGACTTATTTCCAGGTCCCACTCTGTAACCGGTGCTCCTTCTTCTGCCATCTCACATATGAACATAAAGACTTATTCTTTGAAAAAACTGAAGATAGGAACTCTCCTGCATGAGGCACAGCGACGACTTCAGAGGGAGAGAAATTAAGCAACCGCCTCAAATCTTCAGCATTCTTCGCTTACAAGAGAAACTTAAGCCACTCACGGGCTGTGGGGGAGAGAACAAGGATTCACCAAGCAAGCCCTCGCTTGGAACCAGCGCCACCTGAGGGCTGTCGCCCGCAGGGTCACAGCCAGACCCCAGCCCTTTCCTCCCCACCCAGGTAAGCGACCAGCTGACCCTGAGAACTCAGGCTGTGAGGATACCTATGGAGGTAAAATGCAACTGGATGGTTGTGGTGTGTTGGTGTTTCACTGACTTGCAGGTCTAGGGCCAGTGGCCTGATCACAGATTCAGAGGATCACGGTATGCAGTGTGGCATCTAGGGGGGCTCTCCTTCTGAGGGGGGTAGCCATTGTTAATTCCCTATTACCTTGTTTTGAAGTCCTGTATCATTTTCACTGTTTTGTTGGGTTGGGTTTTGTTCTGTTTTGTTTTGTTTGACTTTGTTATATCCAATGGCATGAGCACTATTTCAAAGATGGCAAGATCTATTACGGCAGCCATTTTGGATTTACTACTGTCCTGTTTTGAAGTCCTTTTATTGCATTCGTTTTTTTTTTTTTTTTTTTGTACCAAGGATCAAACTCACAACCTCACACCTGCCAGGCAGGTGCTTAAGCCACTAAGCTAAGTCCCTGGCTCATTGTTTAGTTTTTATTGGTTCTATTCTTTTCTGTTTTGTTTGATTTTTACTATGTCTCAAGGTATCTGCAGCTATTTTAAAGACAACAAGAGGCATTATGGTAACTACTGTTGATTTCATATTGTTTTGAAGTCCTGTATCACTCACACTGGATTTGATTGGTTTTATTGTTTTATTTTCCTTTGCTTTATCCTCTTTAAAATAAAAATTTATAAAAAAACATAATAAGGCCGCTTTAGTTCACTTTTTCATTCAACAAACATTTACTGAGCTCCTAATGCCACAGGAAGTTTGAGGCACTTAGGAAACAGTAATGAACAAAACCAGCCAGTGCCTGGCCTTGGTCGGGACACAGGCCGGTGGGAACAGGCAGAGAAGCAGGGTGTGCACGGCGTGACACAGAGGGACTCGTGACCGTGTGTGTGTGCGCGCTCTCTTCAATGATTGCCAGCGCCAAGCAGAGGACGCATGGAAGGGCGACGAGCGTGCGCGGACGCCGGGGGCGGCCTGGGAGGCCCACGCCGCATGGAGACCGGACGGAGAGAGGGAGGTGGCGGCGGCAGCCCAGTCAGACCCCACGTCCCGCCCAGCCCAAGCCGCGGTCCCCACGGAGACGACAGCGGCTGCTGCGCTGGGCTGGGCGGGGAGAGCGCCCACCAGCTGCTGCGAGCCGGGAAACTCGCCGACTTCCACGGAAGGAACCGCTCACCCGTTTTACTCTAGTGCTGTTATGATTTACTTTAGTACCAAAATTTCTTTGGATGGATATAAGACAAATTCAATGTCTTTTTCTATAAATAGCACTCGTGGTAAAATTCCAATGGACTACAGAAATAAAACTAATCTTTACATCTTAAAAAAATGGATCTTTTTATTTTATAGTCAAATCTTATAGTTGACAAGAACTCGTTATATTATTTTATAAATAAAATTAGGGCCCGCGACCAACCGCTCCCGCGGACCCACTCCGAGCGGCGCAGGGCGGGACCACCGACGAGGGGAGCGGCCCGCAGCCCTGGAAGACGAGGCCGCCCGAGCTGCCCCGCACCGCGGGCCGCGCACCCGGGTGGGCGACACTGGCCAAGATGAGCATCCGGCAAGGCCAGAGTGAGGGCGCGACCCACGAGGCATCCGAGGATGGCCTGCCCCAAAAACAGCATTGTCTGCAAAGATACCAAGGTCAGGAAGCCAAGGTCAAAGTCAAGGAAGCTGAGGAGCTGCTACAGAGGGCAGGAGATGCAGGGCACGCCCGCCCCGATCCAACCGGACGGCCAGGACCAGCGAGGACGGCAAACAGCCCCTGGGTCCGAGGCCCTGGCCCGCACCTCGCGTGCGTCCATAGAAACCGCACACTCCGCCCGATTATCCAGGGCGGATGGAACATCGTGTTAAGAAAAAATGATGTGCTGTGTTTTCAACTTATCTGTAAAGGGTGCAATTACTTCTGTTTTATTTTTGTTTTAATTAATTAATTAACTACTTTTTCGTCAGTACTGGGGCACTGAGCCCAGGGCCTCATGCGTGCTAGGCCAGCACTCTGCCTCCGAGCGATATCCCCAGTCCTGTTTTAATTTCTAACAAAGGCAAAATAATGAGGCAGTTAAAATTTGAGAGAATTTTGCTCTAACAAACAGCACTACAGAAAATAATAATATAAATTCTTCAGAAAGAAGTAAAATGATCTCAGAAGGAAGCAGAGTAATACAGGAAGGAAGGCCATCAAAAACAGAAATGTTTGCTGCTTAAAATACCAGGAATTTTGAATCCTGCAGGGTTCAAACTGTTAGCAAAGCACAATACACAGAATTTAAGGCAATAAATATAGCGATAAAGGAACATACAATTACAAAAGCGTTCAACTGTCAGGAATAGTTGAATGTAACTGATACAGCCTCAAAAAATGCAACACAAATCAGGCATGGTAGCACACACCTGTAACCCAGCACTTAGGAAGCTGAGGCAGGAGGATCACAGCGAGGCTGTGAGGCCAGCCTGGCTACAAAGTAAGTTCAAGGCCCACCTGAATTATATAGTGGGACCCTATCTCAAAAAACAAAACATAGGTATCTGTATATCTATCCCTCCCCCCATCTACCTATCTGTCTCTCTATCTATATCAAAGAGCAAAAGAACTTACAGGAGACAAAGGTGGCTTCACAGCCACAGACATTCAGCACATTATCTCAGAACTTAAGAACTAGTCACAACTGGACTCCATCACTCTCAGCTGACCTTCACACTTCCCCTCTCTCAGTCCTCCCAGGCCTTCTGCCTTCTTGGCCACAGGTGTCACCTGAATGAGGTACAAGAACCCCAAGCACTGTGAAAGTCTGCGCTCCCTACCTGCTCCCAAGCAGGGCTTCTGCGGTCAGAAAGCAAGTCATCAAACCATGTTAATTCACCCTGTTACATTCAGAAGGACACTCATTTTTCTTCTGGTGATTTAATTGGCACGTTTCACGGGCCAGTTAAGATCCTTACAGAAAATAATGAGTATACACTATAACATGTTTCTGCACACCCAAATTAAATGATGTCTTTTTTTTCAACAATGCTCTTCTTCATGGAACACCTGTGTTTTGCTATGTATTTCTGTGTGTGTAACGTCTATCTTCACTGCACTGTCTGTTCATGAAGCCACGAGTTGTAACTACTTTGTTCACCACTGCACACCAGCTCAAGAAGTCATTCAGTAAGTAAAGTGAATACTTACTCTGGGATGAATACAGTTGTAGATGCTTTGGAATACAACAATGCCTGATTTGTGTTTTAAAAAGATCACCTGGGGCTGCTGAACTGCAAAGAGATTAGAGGGAAGGGTGAGGCTCAGAAACGAATCAGGAGCAGAGCGCACTGAGGATCCAGCAGGGCAGGTGCTCTGGGTGGGCGGGCTCCAGAAAGGTCTGAATATGTAACAGGGTGAACATACTATGGGATGTGAGCGCTAGAAAGAAGGTAAGGATAATACAGGGCTTCGGGCCATCGCATGAGGTAAGGAAACTGAAAAGTGAGCAGAGAAGGCTTGAGAAGGAAAATCCAGACTCTAACGTTCTGACATGCACATCAGACACGCAGGACGGTGCTGCACATATGTATTCTAGAACTGGGAGGGAGGATGGGACTAAAGATAAGACCTTGGTTTTAGAAGACTTACAGTTGATATTTAAAGTTACATGACTCAAGAACTGAAGACAGCCCCAGGGCACTTCGCCAAGCTGAGGCTGGGGAAGCAGTAGATCAAGGAGACCCAGACCCTACTAACCAAAGGGGAGAACCAAGGGAGCCAGAGGAAGTGGAAGGCGGAGCCGTGGGGGCCGTGCTAAATGCTTCCCTTACAACAAATGAGATGAAAACGAGGGTTGGACCATCAGACTGAGCAGTGTGCAGCTCACTAATGACCTTGAAAAGAAGCTTTGGTAGAGTCGTAGGGGTGACAATACTCAAATATTTGTCACGTCCGTGAATAACCATGTTAGTGAACTATTCCTTTTTTCTCCTATTCACCAACTCTCCTGTTCTAGATATAAAACAGACTTGTTCAGGAACTGGCCCTCAGCCCCAAGTCCAGTGGCTGCCTAACACACAGATTCTGCCTTCGCAACCGCCCTCTCCAGTCCCACAGCTTCTGTCTGCATCCGGGTCCTCGAAAAAGATACTTCAAAGCCAAGAAGGAAGGCTGGACTTTCTGATAAACACTGCTGAAGCAACCATATTTCTATGCAGGGTGGAAAAAAAAGCTACTACTTTCCTTAAAACATACACAAGTTCTAAATGTTTTTCTTTTCATCATTTATAGATTAGCCTTACATGATTACTACAAATGGGAAACCACATGTTTAATACATCAATCACTGTTCTAATATGAATATAAATATATGCATAAGCATTAAAACATTTGTCCTTGAGACGCCTAGCAACCTCACTGAGTGTCACAGCATGGGGTGCCTGCTTCACACGGTGGCATGGAATGCACTCGTGCAGAGGCTCACTGGAAATGGGGATCCTGGGCCACCCGTAAGGGTTCCGGGGAGAAACCTAGCTAAATATATGTGCAATACATATGAGCAACAAAACAGTAGGATCCAAAATTATAAACTTTCCTCCAAGTTAAATGACCCCATAGAAAAAAAGGAAATAAACGGAAGACTCACAAAGGATGAATCAATCAGGGTGATAAACCTTGGTAAGATTCTCAGCCTCACTATCAACCAGGGAAATACAAATTAAAAATACAAATAATTATTACTTTATATGCACAAGATTGGCTGACATTGTTAGAGTCTGGCAATATTAAGTGTTGGTAAGGATATGAAGCACCAAGAATTCTTATACCGCTTTTCCAATCACTCTGGAAGTGTCTCTGACAATATCTAGCAAACCCCGGAACATGCATGCTCCGTGCTAGCACACTGCTCTACCTACAACATCTGAGATCTTGGTCAAAGCACTAGATGGTGCACGCCTGCAATCCCACTGCTCAGGAGGCTGAGGCAGGAGGATCACTGTGAGTTTGAGACCAGCCTGGGCTACAAAGTGAGCCCAAGACCAGCCTGAACTGCATAGTGCAACCCTGTCTCAAAAAGACAATAAAAAACAAAAAACAAAAAACACACACACACACAAAATATATATATATATTATATATATATATATTATATATATATATATATAATGTGTAATTGAAAATGAAATAAGCACTTTTAGGATTTCAAACAACTAGGTGACCATCAACAAAACAAAGTTTAAATAAAAAGTAGTATGTTTTAGAACTGACTACTCTTCCACAATTTAAATAATAAATAAACAAGTATAGACATAGTCACAAAGTCACTGTTAAAGTGAAAAACTGTAGAAAGAGATCCATCTTTATATAAAGGTATCATTGATGAAAAGCTTAACAACACGCAAAGCACACGTGTTGTCTAGGAGACATAAACACGAGTGTAAGCCGCTAACTCAGGAGAGCAGCTCTCCCTGGGAGCAAGACACAGGGGCACGGGAGGAACCACCTCCATTACACATGGCATTTTTTTCTTAAGCTCAACAGTAGGACGTGGACATTTATCATATTATTCTCTTATTCCTATATGCCTGAAATTTAAAATCAATGTAGTAAAATCAATTCACTATTAAAGTACTTCTTCCATCTGGCATTCAAAACTCCGCAAAACAGACGTCAACACATTCTCACCTGGTCTTTCCCTGTTTCTCAGAGCAAGTGTTTCCTAGGCCTGAGCCATTCATATCACCGTCAGCGCTTTTGCTATGTATGCTCTCTCTAGACCATGACTAATGAACGTTTTCCTTTTCATCATTTATAACTTAAGTAGCCCTATACTATTAATAAAAATGGGAAATCACGTGTTTAATATGTAAATCATTGTTTTAAGATGAATATAAATAAATACATAAGCATTAAAACATTTGTCCTTGAGACACCTAGCAACCTTATGGATGTCACACTGCGGGGTGCCAGCCTTACATGGTGCCTCTCCGACGTGGGCAATGAACTTGTGGGGGGTTCACTGGAAATGGGGATCCCAGGCCACGCACAAGGGTTCCGGGGAGACAGCAGCCAGGAATCCTGCCCTGGCTTTGTCCGCAGCACCTGTCCAATCAGACTCTGCCATTTTCTTGATGAGCTCTCACTTCCCTTCTCCTAACCTTTCCTCTTGCTCCTCCTCACTAAGCCGCTGGAAACTGAGCCCATGCTCTAGGGCTTACCCTAAACATCATCCACACAACAAAGTGTCTGACTCGGGTGGAACAGCTCCCTCGTTTCAACACTTCTTCCCCCATCAATAAATAGCAATTTATTTCTATTTCTGGGTGCAGGCTTATCATCTTCAGGGTAATGTGTGTCTAGCTGTCTTACCTCCCTCCTCCACCATAAACATTAGGAGGGCAGAAGCTTTCTATCTTGTTTCAAAAGCAGGGGTTTCTCTTGGCTGTTCTAGGCTTTGTATACAGCGGTTACTGAGATACCTGCTGCCCTGAACTCTGCTAAACACTGACCTCGTTTAGCAATGTTGTATTTTAAACACCACACACACAGCGTCAGAGAGCAAACGTGAGTCTCTGTACCACCTAGCTTCATTCTCAAAATGAGAAAACTGAAAATACATGCTATACGTGACAAATAATTTTTAGGTCCTTTTAATTTTTCAAGAGAACAATAATTTAAATGAAATAGCTTTTAGCGAAAAAGGGAAAAAAAAGCTGCTTAACTTACAACTACCCAAGCAGAAGTAAATGATCAAATGATTAAATGAGTCTTAAGAATTTGACAAAGTGAGTTTTTGATACTGCTGCAAAAAGGTATCACCTTAAAAACAGCCACATTAGTTGATTCTTACGAAATTCTTTGTACTTTCCAAAGGCATCTAAACATGGTTTCTCTTTGCTTTAATAATACATATTACCCAACACATCAAGAACAATAATTTCTATTTTCCAATGTAAAAACCACAAAAACTATGTTTTTCATCAGAAAACATTAATATATAACTCATTTGTAACTTTCCGGTTTTTTAGTTTGGTGTGACAATTGAGTTTGTTTCTATTCCAGGAGAGGACGCTACTGTTTTAAACACACTTACCATAATCTACATAGAAAATTAAGGCAGACAGAAATGGCACTTTTGAACGGAAGATGCTCATCCACATCAACGCATACCACAGAGGAGGCTGGATTTGTGTATTTGTGCATACACGTGCTGCTCAATAAAGAAAGAATTACTAAGCTACATATATAAATCTGTACACTAATTTCAAATAACAGAGGAGGGAAGACGAAGAACACCGCTTGGTACTATTCACTCAGCCTTCCGTGCTGAGAGGAAGAATAAGCCGCAGACGGCTGCGATGGTGAAGGAGGAAGCCTTCCACACGCCTCCTTTTTCTCTCCTTTTTCATTCTTCCGTCACATGGCAGGCCATGGACGTGAAACCTATCACCTCAGAACCTTGCCACTTAACTTTTTCACATTCTATTGTCACACTGTTAAAATAAAACTTCAACCTATTACGTCCACTTTCCTGAAGAAGATTAACTGAAAGTAAAACAACAATACACGTCGTTACATCTGAGCGCGGGAATTCCCAAAACCGGTCCTAGCATCAGTTCTACTTACCATAAAGAGTCGTCACAAGCATGGTACTACCAGAGGGGCCCAGCGATTACACTCACTACTTAAGCAAGGATTCCTTTGTCTCCAGTACTAAACCTAGGCAGTAAAGCTCTGTAAATGTTTTAGCAGTACTCAAGTGACCACAAACACGCAGAAGTTTAAAGGTAATGAGGGGAAGTTCAATAAACCTATCTCACAAATCCTGTAAGTAAAACAGATCAGATTAGACAAACTTACTGGAAGGTAACAACACAATGCATTTGACAAAACAGTTCTCAAAGATCCCAAAATACCATTTCTTTAAAAAATAAATAAATAAAAGAAGCAGTTGGACTAACAAGAAATAATGCACAATTTGGCTTGATCAAATACTTCATTAATTTTTTTCTACCCTGAAGGGACTGCCCTTTGAAATCCTCTCTGAATGGAACAGAAGAAGCTAATTGCTGGTCTGCAGGGTTCCTGGTTCAACAGTGCCATCTAGTGGAGCACGCGGCACCTCCAGCTGGTCGCTGGTTTCATTTGTTTTAAAGAGTCACACAGACATTTTCTGGTTCACAATTCTCCTAATAATATGAAAGGGGAAATTTTACAAAAACATCATAATCTGCAGATTTCTGGAATCTTTATGCTACACATAATAAAAATCATGTCAATTACAAATATTCTTAGAATACTTTAAACGAAGGTACCTTAGTGATTTCTTCAGAAGCTCGCTGGAAGTCCTGAACATTTCGACAGTAAAATCCTATTGTACAGCTAGGATCCATTTTTCGAAACGACATCTTTTTGGGAGAAGGGCAGTGGAATGTCTGTAATTTTTAAAGCTCTTTAGGATTAATGTAATTATGTAAAGTTCTTTACTTGATGGACGTAAGTATATGCAAGAATATTATTTAAAATTTGCTTTCTAGCTTTTTCTCAAAATGGTAAGAACAATTTTAAATGGCATTTGGTCCCTCCCACACACCAAGGCTGTAAAATACAAGAGCCAACACTGTAGTTCAATTCCCCAGTCTTCGCCTTCTGTGAACCTTACTGCTCTGCGGCAGGAGGAAGGAAGTCTGTCCGAAGTGGCCCGCAGCCCACCCTGGCTGAGCTGCGCCAGGCAGGCAAGGCTCATACCAGCGTTAGGGGCTGTCCGTGGCTTCCGATCAAACTGCAGTTAAGTCTGCTTGTTAGAGACTCTTAATACTTAAAAAATCCTAACCACACAAGTAATGTAAACATTATGAACTGTAACCTTGTACTCATAAAAATAAAATAAAATAACACAAAATAAAATAAAATAAAGGACTTTGACACAGTCATATAAATGTCCTGTTTTTATATGCAAATAAGTCAATTTAAGCATTAACAACTGACACAATTAGTACACAGCGGTACCCTCTTCCAACCTACTCTCCCCTTAGTTCTAGTTTATTCCCGCCCAGGCCACAGGACGGGGCAGGAGAAATCGCCCTGTGCAGGCCCCTGCCCTGCTTCCCGCCTGTCCTGACTTCTCTCAAACGTTCACGGTGCCCCAGTCACAAATGTGCTGTGCAGGCTGGCCTCACTTCGCCACTCTCGCTGCCGGCAGGATTTGGCTATCAGCAGGGAGAAGAGAGAGTCACAGTGCTACCCATCCCAGCCCTTGTGTTCTTTACCATCATGCTTTGGTACTGCGTTTAAGACTTTTTAAAAGCTTGAATGTCTGGGTATCCTACCCTTAAATATCATTCACACTACCAAGTATCTTTCTATAAGTTATTTTTTTAAAAAGTCTATGTGACAATGGAAGGACACAAAACTATCTGTTAATATGTTTATATTTGCATAAACTATAAGGATATGCAGAATAAAGCAGTGTAGGAGAGAGGGAGAGAGCTGGGCAGATGGCAGGCAAGTGTGGGAAATTCTTCATGTTGTATCTTACGTTTCTGAATTAAAAAACAAGTCCAACTAAGAAATAACCTAGCCTGCATTGAACTCACGAACTCAGTATTTCTCTACCTTCAAAACCTTAAGACAAAGAGATTTTAAGTGGAAACTCTCCACTCCAGCACAGAAAAGGAAGCCAGGTGTGGTGGCTGGAGATGGGAGGCCAGTGTGACCCCACGGCAGCCTGGTGAGGCTCCGGCTCTGGTGCATTTCCAGAAGTCTGACATTTGGTAAGAACAGCAGTTTCTACTTTACAAACACATTCGAGGTAGTGTTCATTACACACACTTCTGTAATAATTAAATATGTTTCTGATAAAATATGGAAAGTCAATTCTTATTTCATTTTTCAACGCACTATTTGTTGCCCAAAGAAATAAGTTAACTAGGCACCTACTAAATGCCAGGCACTATTGTGTACTTAATATTTATTTATAATAGTGGATTTATTATCTAAGCATATAAACAATACTGAAATAAACACTTTTAGGTGTAGGAGTGCTATTTTGGAGATTTAAAATGAAGATCTCTGAGGCAGAGAATAATCTCACTGAAAACTACACGATTTGTGTGATACATAAAGAATATTTTTTCACTGAAAAATTCGCTCACCCATCTACCTAATAACTTGTGAACTTACTAAGTTAAAATCATCACCACTGAATGAATGTTCTATAATCTGGCACTGAGAACTGGGGACACAGCAATCAGAACTGACTAACATGTCTATTAACAGGGCTTTTCTTACCTTTTAGAACTAGGTATTTGTAAGAGTTAGAAGTTGTCAGTCTGAAAGTATATATAAACAACAGGAACCAATAACCTGGCTTAGGAAACTTAATTCATTAATTGTGTGTTCCTGCATTTTACGTGTGTGTACACATATACACACACACAAAGTTACATATGACATAAAATATGTACGGGGCACATATGCAGGTGTGTATATACACGTGCATGCAAGTACAGATCTCAAAGACACATGTATACTAGTTCTCTCATCCCAGTACAACAATGTATGGGTCAGCCCTTCCCCAACCTTGACAATGGAAGCGTGAAACTCAACACACCCTCACTGCAAAGTCCTATCTGATTCTTGGCATTCTCTTCTAATTTTGCACCTAGAAACAGTTCAGCAAATGATAGTTAAAAATAAAGAAAGGAGTTGTTTGGATTCAGTTTCAAAATGTTAAAAAATTCAGGCAGGTCTGATGGTGCATACCTGTAATCCCAACACTTGGGAGGCTGAGGCAGGAGGAGCGCCGTGAATTTGAGGCCACCCTGAGCTACAAACTGAGTTCAAGGCCAACCTGAACTACATAGTGAAACCCTATCACAAAAAGACCAAAAAAAAAACAAAAAAAAAAAACAAAAAACGTTAAAAATTCAACTCCAGAAGTACAGGAATTTGATACTGACGGAATAATAACAAATAATATAATTTATTTAAATCTCTTCTTCAGTCTTAAATATTCTGATATTCTTTTTAAAATTTCACAATTCAGTTGGATTAGGGCACTCATATAAATCAGAACTACAACAAACTTTAATGTGGTATTTTTATACAATGCAGTACTAGTCAGCTATAAAGATTGCATCAAGACTTTTATAAGTAAATGGATATGACTTGAGACCATACTCGTAAGTGAAGTAAATCAAACTCACATGTGTAAATACCGTATTGTCTCCCTAGTGTAAGAAAATGAAAAACTATATACGATCCAAAATCTACAATAAAAACTGTGTAAGGGTAAGAAACTGCTCAAAGAGGAAAAGTAACTGAGATAGGGGAAAGGAGGAAAGAAGGAAGGGAAAAGGAAAAAGACATAAATTTGTACATACATATACATAAGATAGCTAAAATGACTATACTATTAAATGTATTAGTTATTGGAAAAGAACAGTTAATACTCATATGATCAGATCAATTTACATGTCTATATCTGTTAATCTAAACAACCCTTTTGAAGGTAATATACAATATTACAAAAATTGTCAAATTCCTATCATCTTGTTTTGTAAACCTATACTGTTATTGTATTGGATTTGTTGCTGTTTGTCACTTTTGCTTGTTTTTCTTTACGTCTTTTTTCTCTTAAATTAAAAAAAAAAGAACTATAACCAAATAGACATGGATAACTAAATAGACATGGATAGAAGATCTAAGATTTAAATTTCTCCCCCTATTGACCAAAAAGAAGTACTGATCAAAAAATGTAGCCTGCAAAATTGAAGTATGAAGGTGGTTTTAGAATGTGCATACAATTTAATAGATCAGTCTCAAAATGTCCACAGCATACACACGCAGCCAAGACAGCAAAGCAAGGATGGCTGGTAATATAGAGTAGCTCAAACACCTTTGATTAGAGGACTATAAACCTAAGATAGGAAAAAGAACAGGAAGTAAAATTGTATTCTTACATGAAGACAGACAACTTGCTGTGATTTTTATGTTTTAGGGATATAAATGATGCTAAGGGCTAAATGATCTAAGATAAACCCCTGTACTGAAGAAAACAAAAACTCCTGATAGAAATTCTACAGTCTCAAAAACGTAACATCCAGACCCCTGCCATGGCTCTGTGGCTCTGGGTCCACCAGGGGCCGGCAGAGCACACAGCAGGCTGTCTGGGGCTTGAGGAGGCCATGGCCCGGGGTCTGTCTCTGTCCCTAGCCCTTCCTCTCCGGAGCTGCTCTCCAGCTCCACGTCCTGGCAGCCGAGAACTAAGCCTCTCCACTCCAGCACACCCTCTCCTGCAACGTCTCACGATGGAGCCGGGCGACCACAGACTGCAACCTCTGAACCAAATTTAACCTCTCCCCTTTTAATTGTGGGTGTCAGGTACTGACTGTGTCCCAGCAACAAGAGAGCTGACCTGTGCAGTCTCTAATGCGAAAGGAGTAAGTCCTGTGCATTCAAATTACCCAAGTCCACCAAATTTAACTTTCCACAATGAAAGCTTGAAGTCAAATCTTCCTTTCCATCTTTACTACCACCACCCCACTTCGAGCTTTGATTCACTTGTGCCTGGAGGGCTGTGACAAACACCAACACTGAACTGCCATGCCGCTACTCCTGACTGTGTAGAGAAACACAAGGTATTTCTTGATCTGGTAGCTGTAGAACCTCTCCAAATATCTAATGGATCTCTACTCTACATTTGGATCAATAATCTTTGAATTTGCCTATGTTAGGCAACAATGAGAAAGGTATTATGAATCAGCTTCCATCTGATTCTCAAGCACCTGCTGTCTGCATGGAGCCTATTTAGCCTGGGATCCCTGGAAATGTAACCTAGACGTAAGGATCAGGGCCACGAGACCACACGGGAGCCCAGAGAGAAGCACAGTGGGTGCACAGGGCGCTCTGCTGCAGTGCCTCCCCCGCTGCCGTGGTGATGGTAAGTGAAGATTTGCACACACTGACGCTGTGAAGGAAGAAGAAACACCCTCCTCTCTGGGCTCAAAACGCTTATACTTAGTTGAGGCGATAATTTACAAAGGATGCTAGGATGTTTCATAATGTAACTCTCCAAACCAGATTTTAATCTTACTCATAAGCTGCCCCTTAAATACTACTTACTATTTATACTAACAAGAAAATATTACTAGAATAAATTACATAACTATATTGCCAACATTTCAATCCTTTGAGCATTGGTGATCCATGCCATTTCAGTCACCAAATTATTTTACTCCATAAAATTATTTTAGTCTGTAAAAGAATCAACTGGGAAAATAAGAACCAAAACTATATAATAATTATACATCTGATTTATGAACTCTCAATTTTTTCTGAATTAAAATACTGGATCACAAAACGACCTATAAAAGGAGAAAGGAGAGGATAAAAAATGGAAGCCAAAACAAGTATCAGAAACCCGGTTAAGCACTTAGAAACTTCTAACCTAGGGGCTAAGATCTAACTTCTGTACTTAAAACTGATTTCGTCACTCCAAGTCTATCATGTGCTCCTTTATTTTTGCTCTCTTTTTAAAAACAGACCTAACACTTTAAATTCCTTAGTGCTGTTTAGCTGTCTTTCTACAAAATTACTTAGAGGTTTGATCATTTATTTTAGTAAGGCTAGGGCATCTAACAGTTGGAGACAAAGATAAATGAAGAAGACAGTATATCATAAATTAAAATTCAGCAACAAAGTACTAAACCTTTGACCACTGTGTTGAGTACGGCTTTGTAAATCTACAAAATATTAACTTCAAATTGTACTATTATAAAAGCATAGCTACCTAACACATTGCTAAATAATTAGTTTGCTCCCGTGGTAAAAAACAATACAGTTCTCTATTTGTAGTACCTCAAGAGGGAAATCCTTTATGCTGACATCTACAAAAGACTGGCAGTAATGAGGGTCCATGTAAATCAAACTGTCATCTGCAAGGACAAAACAGAAGACAAGTAATTCAAAAAACACCTTATTATTACACTGCTTACAATCCAATTTCTATGTAGAGCAGCTGAAAAAAACACCTAGGAGTAACAGCTTGCCAGACTGATATTCATTGACTGAAACATAGGTTTGCACAGGATAGATTAACTTTTGCATAATCAAATATGCTTGTATAAGCAGATTTTTATAAAGTGATGAAACTGTCATTTAATTTTTGGTGATAAAATTACTTTCACAAACACACAATTATATTCTACAGTTTGCATATGAAAAATGTATTGCACTTCTTTATCCTGACAGGAAGAACATATTGCTTGTCATTTTATCATCAACCAGCACCACTAAAACTAGTAAAAAGTAAATATGTAAATAGCAACTGCCAGCATGTGGCAGCAATGTCTCCTGAAGTTTAGCAAAACCAATAAATTATGCCTTGTATGTGCAATAACAGATATTAAGCATACATTTTTACAGAATCCAATTATGCTGTGGGCCACATGACAAATGAGTGGCCATGATAGGACTGATGAATGTATCAGGTAGTCATTTGGCCCTGTTAATCATCCCGTTTTCAGATAATCTCATATTAACTTTCTGACTTTTAAAAGAAAACAATGGATCACTAACCTTGAAATCCGGCAAAGTAATAGGACTGCTTAGGTTTGCCACCGATAATACCCACACAATATTCAAGGCTTAACACACCCTGACAAAAAGAGAGTAATACAGACTTAGAGCCAACAAATGATAATCACTTAACACAAACCAATTTGTATTACCAACATTACTGCTTCCCAAATATTTCACCAACTCGTTACTATTTTCATCACATTCACCCCATCTTCTGAAATCCTTATTTTTTAAACCAGCTTCCATTTTCCTTAAACCACCCAACACTAATATAATGAACCCAGACAGTCTGGTCAGCATGGTGCTTAACAACATTAAACAACTACTGAGGATGCAAATGCAGCATTAAAAAAAATCAATAGCTTTTCAATACATCAATAATGAACTAGCTGAAGAGATCAGGAAAACAATTCCATTCACAGTAGCTTCCAAAAAAGTAAAACACCCAAGGATCAGCCTAACCAAGGAGGTAAAAGATCTCCACAATGAGAATTACTGAACTTAAAAAAAAAAAAAATACGAGAAAGAAAATTACTGAACTTTGAAGAAAGAAATTGAAGACACTAAAAGACGCAAAGACTTCCCGTGTTCATGGGTCAGCAGTTACCAAAAGCTACAGATTCAATACAATCCCTATCAAAATGTCCATGATATTTTTCACAAAGGTAGAAAAAAACAATTCTAAAATTCAGATGGGACCACAAAAGACCCAAAATAGCCATATTAATCCTAAGTAAAAACAGCAAAGCTGGAGGCACCCCAATACCCAACTTCAAATTATACCATAAAGCCATACTCCCAAACCAGCATGGTACTGGCACTAAAATAGATATGTAAACCAATGAGTAGAATAGGGAACACAGAAACAAACCCACACAACTACTACAGTCATCTGATTCTTGACAAAGGGGCTGAAAACATACACTGGAAAAATGACCACCTCTTTAACAAACAGTGCTGAGAAAACTGGATATCCACTTATAGAAGACAGAAAGTAGATCCCGCTTGCCCTGAAAATCAATTCAAAATGGATCAAAAACTTAGGTATAAGACTGGAAACTTTGAAACTGCTAGAAGAAAACTGGGAAAACACTTGAAGCCAGAGTCACAAGAAAAAGACTCCCTGAATAGGACTCCAAAAGCAAAGGAAATAATACCAAGAATCAACAGATGGGAGTACCTCAAAGAAAAATGCATAGCGATAGAAACAACAAAGGAAAGAGACAGCCTACAGAATGGGAGAAAATCTTTGCCAGCTACCCTTCTGAAAGAGGATTAATATCTAGAATATATAAAGAACATAAGCCAGGTGTGGTGGCGCACGCCTTTAATCCCAGCACTCAGGAGGCTGAAGTAGGTGGAGCATTGTGAGTTTGAGGCCAGCTTGTGCTACAACGTGAGCAAGGCCAGCCTGAACTACATAGTGTGAGCCTGCCTCGGAAAAAATAGGGCTGGTACTTTGGCTCAGTGGCTTAAGCACCTGCCTGGCAGGCACAAGGTTGAGAGTTTGATCCCCAGTACAGGAAAAAAAAAAAAAAAGAAAGAACAAACTTAAAAAAATTAACAATAAAATATCAAGTAGCCCAATCAATAAATGAGCAAATGATCAGACACTTCTCAAAGAAGTATAAATGGCCAATATGTACATGGCTATTTGACAAAGGCAAATCAAAACTACAGTAAGGGTCCATCTTACTGGAAATAGAAAAAAATTCTTAATGATATAATTAACAGATTTTGATATTAATATTAATTTATTGAGACAAAAAAATGTTACTACACTCCACTTAGCAAAATAGGCTACAGAACAGTATATACAGCATTGCTGCCTTTTTATTTTTAAAACTGCATTAAATGTATATCAAGAAATTGTCCAGAATAGTGTCCAATTAACTGCTTTAATCTGTCTCTGGGCATATGAGATGCTGAACACATTTCTTTTTGAGAGCCAGGTGTAGTGGAGCACACACCTATAATCCCAGCACTCCAGGAGGCCAAGGCAGGAGTATCCTAAATTTGAGCCCAGCCTGGATAACTTAATGACTTAGCAAGACCCTGTCCCAAAATTTAAAAAATTAAAAAGCACTGCAAAGATAGCTGCACGTGAAGGCCCTGGTTTTAAGTCCTGATAATGGAAAAAAAAAAAAAAAAAAGTGTATCTTCCCTTGAGCTATACTATGTATTTCCAAGTAGAGGAAATTAAATTCCTACCAAAATAAAAACACTTGGATTTTTAGTTACTGGATCCAGCCTTACTTATTGTTACTAATATAACATTTTCATCAGGCTCTCTTTTCTAGTCAAAGCACTAGACTCAACAGAATTTTTGTCCTGCTTCATTTGGAATAATGAGTAATTAAAACAACTTAATCCAAGGAAAAATATTGTATCTAAAGCTAATTTATTTTATTAATCAAAAATACTAATGAAACCTCAATAAAATATTTACCATGCCCTCTGCATACTAATATTCTATTCTAAGCAAATTCTGTAAGTTGGACCAATTAAGTCTATACTCTTTAAAAAACATTTACAGTTGAGTCACTTAAAGGTGTCCAAAGGAATCAGCGTCATATCAACAGTATTTGCATTAATTTTGGCACATAATACTAACAACCATATTGCAACACTCCAAAAACACTGAATAGCGAACTCCCCTCCTCCCACCTAAGACACTCTGAAGCCTAGAGGTTAAAGGTGAGAAGTGCGGATGACTGCAGACTTGCAGAGGTCCCGTTTAGTCTCACAGCAGCGACAGTGCAGAAACTGCCCCATTCATGAAAGCCCACGCTCTGAGGCCCGGCTTCTGGTCCTGCCCAGGCCAGCATCCGCAGCACGACCGCTTATCCCTGAGGCTGGGTTCCCAGGCACACAACGGACCCCGTGTGTGCTGCCGTGCTGCTGGGCTACGGTGAACGGCAGGCTGGGCGCAGGAAGCACAGCCTCACCGTCTCCAGCTCACGATGGCTATGAGCCCGTAACTGCGCCGTGCTGCGAGCGTCTCTTCTGCCAGTCAATAACCAAACCATGGCGTTTTTAACTGAATTGCTTCCTTAACAACAATAATGTGTGGTCATGGTAAAAAGGACACAGAAAAAGGTAAAAAAGTTCCCCAAATCCCAATGCTCATCATTATTCACCTCTGGGCCCTATCTCCTTGCTACCTAGACCCACATACAGACTTCCTGACACAGTTTTCTACATGCAGCATTGCGCGGCATAGGCTATCCAAATCTTCTGTCACTCACGTCCTGAACATCTTTTCTTATCAATAAATACAGACATGAATGACAGCATTTAATGGCTACAAAGTATCATATTTTATTAAGATAACAAAATGCTTGAAAGCCCCCACTGTATTTAGATTGTTCCAGGGAAACTTCTGCTACGGCCTGAATGTTTCTGTCCTCTCCAGAATCTATGGGAATGGGGGGCGGACTCCTGGGTGCAAGAGCTCTGAGAGCTGGGGCCCTCTGGAGAGGTTTGGAGGTGACAGGCAGGGCTGCCCACACCACATGGACACTGCCATCGAAAGGGCTGGGGTCAACAAGTCCCCGTTAATGCTCTTGCGGCTGAGGACAATGTAAGAAGTCGCCAGAGGCCTGTGCCTGACCCCGGGCTTCCCAGCCTCCAGACCCATGGGAGGACCGAGCTGTGCTCTTTATAAACCCTCCAGCCCCAGGTGCTCCACTGGAACAGCCCCATGGGAACGACTTCATGTATTTCAGTCATGGAAGATGTCAGAGAGTTTTTGGAAAGACGATCTGTGACTAAAAAAACATGAAATAAAACCAAATAGGTATATTAAATTACAATCCTAGTGAACACTAGCTTACCTGAGCTAACTAAAAAATAAAAACTGTACCCTCCGAAATAAACATTTAACAGTAGTAGAATCATTCAGCATTTAGCATTCTACTGCTATCCCCCCTAAACAAAAACCCTTAACACAACTGACAGTCCCTTACTTTCGCTTGAGGGCATCTGACCAGCTGAAATGAGACATTTATGCGCTCAAGACACATGAAGAAGTACAAGTTCTAAGTCTCCCAGAGCCCAGAAAAGAAATATAATGCAAGAATCATCACTGACTCTCCTCGGAAAAAGAATGAGTCCAAGTAATGGAAGAAAGACTTTGGCTCTTGACGTCTATATTTCCTGTGCCAGACGAGAGCAGATTTAGCAATGAACGCTCGGCAGATTAGGAGCTAGAATGCCATTACATGTAAGAGCTGTATCGCTGGAAACTTGCAACAC
>RJWM01015653.1:0-47193 GCA_004363535.1 Dasyprocta punctata | reverse complement strand
TCTTTATATATATTAACTATGTTATATATTTTATATATAGCCCAACATAATTCCTCTTCAGTCAGTGTGGTCCAGGCTCTAGAATATATTGTAATGCAGCAAAAATTATTATTTCAGAAGTTATATTACTGATTTTCCTAAACCTATTAGAAAGCCTAGTACACATAACGTTTCCTGGCTATAACAACTCTCAGAGAAGCAAAAAAGAATACATCACATTCCATGGCATGGATCAGTATCACAATTCTTTTGATGCCTCCAATGTCCCTGAACACATACTAAAATCCCAGGAAATTTCCCTGTATATGGTAAGTGATTCAATAAGTGAGTAATTTGCCCATAGCTATAGAAGTTGCATAAAATAAAGACTGCGTTGGATGCAGCAGAGACAGGTGTACCCAAGTCTCCCTCACAAATGTCCTTCAGTAGACTAGGTGTTATATAAATCTATGGTAAACTTTTAAATTAACATAATATGACAATAAAAGACACATTGCCATAAATGTCCCTCAAAATACTCCTCCTTGCTCTGAACACGCCCATCATTCTTGCCACTTTGTGAATGTCTATTTGCACTGTCATGGCTGCCTCAATGTTTTGAATTGATTCAAAACTTTTACCTTTCATTTAGCTTCGGAGAAGAGCCAGAAGTCACACAGTGTCAGATCTGGTGGACAAGGTGGTAGAGGACCCACTGCAATGTTTTTACAGAGCCCTCCTTTCCACTGGATGAGCTGGGCAGCAGTACTTAGTACATTTTTTATCATACCTCGTGAAGACACTCATGAAAGGTCTTTTGGAAAATGGCAAGATTAATGGGGTGAGTGCGTTCAAAATGAGGGGAAGTAATTTAAGGAGGATGAATAGCAAAGCATCTTTCACTGTAATACATATTTTAAAATGTAAACATTCACATATATTTTGATCATACAGTGTATACAGTGTATTTCAGGATCAGTTCCAGTTCTCTCTGTATTCCTGATTTTATGTATCATGGGAGGTATCTAATGTGGCTTCAAATCTTAATTCTAAGGATTAGCCAGGTTTGAAATGAGACACTGCAGAGAAGAAAGGAGATTTTTCCTGATGCCTGTGAGGGAAAAGGGTTAGCGTAATGCCAGCCTGGGCCAAGGAGGTCCTGCAGCCTGATGTGAGGAGGCATTTTTGTGTGTGCCACTGGCCCATCCTCCACAGAAGCATTTCCAGGGGACGCAGGCAGCCACGGGGGTCACTAGAGAAGTGCTGATCTCACGAAAGCTCTGTGGCCTACAACTTCGATGGAACTATTAGAGTGGCAGGCAATCTTCAGACCTTGGGGACATGAGTCAGACACAGTTCCTGAGAGGACAACCTTGGGGGCTCAGAGCACTGAGGGGAGCTCAGGAATATGCTCTTCCCTGTTCTATCACTAACCTCACCTTACTGCAGCATCCTTACCCACTGCTCTGCCAACTTAAACCCTCCGATCAGAACAGAAACACGCCTGGGGAAGACCAGAGGCAATCCTCCACTTTTAGATTCAGACTCTGTTTAGTCACTGGGAAATCGGGAGGTAGAGAATCCTTGGACACTACACTTTTGAAACATTCTATCTCCATGTCCACATTCACCACTGGATTGTGAGCTTCTCAGGGCAAGAGAAGTTATGTTTGTACACCTAAAGCTTAGTACAGCAGTATGTAGTATATGTGCAATAAATATTTAACTACTATGTTAGTTACTTGGCTAGTTTCGGTTAGTTGGTTGAAAGTCATGGAGATAGAAACCTGATCACATCGTGTTGAATGCTAAATGATGCTTAGATAGCACAGAAATAGAAAGCACAGGCTGTTCTTTCAAAAAATGTGGTTGATAAATATTTGGCACCTGTCCTATGGCATTCAATATACCTTGCTAAATATTTTTGTCTTAATCACACTTCTAAATTTGTTGGGAGCAGAGCTGGTATCCTTCTGACTTCCCGTTCTTTGAAGCACAAACCCAGAATCATGACTTTTTAATGTGTTCAATCTTACTGAATAATTCCCAAATCCTGTTTCCAGTCCTCCTTTTCTTTAGTCTCCCCATGGAAACCAACAATAATTAATCCCTTCTTAAAACTCCCCTCCCAGCCAGGGATTTAGCTGATTGAGCTCAGTGGCTTAAGCATCTGCCTGGCAGGCGCGAGGCTGTGAGTTCGATTCCCAGTACCAAACAAACAAAAACTTCCCCTCCCTCAGCATCTATGGCTCAACTCTCTTGGGTTTTTTCCCACTTCCCAGAGTTCTCTTGTCTCCAGCAGCCATGAAGTGTAGATAGCCTTAGACTCAGTTCTCAGTCCTCTCCTCTTCCTTTGTTCACTCCCTTTGACCAAAAAGATGTATACTTAAACCACATTCTTTTTGTGGGTGACCCCAAATAATCACCTCGAGCCAGGACGCCTCTCACACCCTCTACGTCTCTCGCTGAGCTCCCACTTGCATGCTGGAGACCCAGTGTGCCTCGGAGAAAACCCAGAAAATTGACCACGAGCACAGCACGCACATTCTCCAAAGCGTTCATCGCCATTGGCTCAATGGAGGGAGATTGTGAATTCACAGTAAAGAATAGTTTCAACTGCAAGGGCTAAGACTGGGGTGACCTCAGACCGCCCTTGTTCTTTGTAGGGCAGCATTAGCAAGTCAGCAGGGTGGATCAGATGGTCTCCACCTCTCCGGTGTTTTAGTGGGGCGCAGGATATACTACTGAGCCGCTGCCGCTGAGACCCCTTTGGGTCCTACCTGACATACTGCGTCCTGTCTTGTGATCTGCTCCTTGACCAAGCACTCTGGTCTTACATAGCCTTATGAATTCTCACTCAACTCCCAACCTGGGTGTTTGGTTTCTGGACTTCCCCTGAGATTGGATCTCAGCTTCTTCTCACACGAACTTCCCATTACTAACCTCACCATGCCACCAGCTTCTAACGGTCAGGCTGCATTAAAGGACCAGCAGGACCCCAGACTCCATTTCGGAGAAGCCCTGTTCTGTGGGGTGTGATACTGAAACTCACAGCCATTCTCCTAACTCACTTGCCCATAACTGCAAACTGTCCTGGGACTTCTCTTACAATTATTTCTTTGTGTTATATTTTAAATTTGTGTTCTGCCAAGCCAGATTGCTACATCATGTTTTCCTTTTCTTACAGAGTAACAAACTTGTAGTTCAGCACCTAGACATCCAGCTGGATACTCCCTTTTCCATTCTCCTTCCAGCTGGGGTGGTTACATGACTAAGCGCTTGCCAATGTGTTACCGGCACAAATGCAATGTGCTGCCTTGAAACACCGAGTTTGCGCTCTTGCACGCTCTTTTCCCTTCCTGCAAGTTGGAACACAAACAGGCTTGTGGTCCAGCACTGAACACTAGACCGTGGCAAAGCCCTAGGGCAGCACGAATTAGAGCAACCCATGGGCTAGAGTGTATCAATAAACAAATAAGTACAGGAAGTGAGAATAAATACTTAGAAAGGGTTATAGCAATTTGCCATTGCTGTGAGTCACAAATGCACAATCAATGAACAATCTCTGAACATAACATAGACCAAAAATATTGCTGTTTGATTAAAAAAAGAAAGAAAGAAGGAAAAAAAAAAAACACAGAGACTTTGAAAAGCAATTCCCTAGTGAGTAGCAAGGGAGCCAGATGAGAAGGACCTTTTGAACCTATACAACTCACTGCTGGACTCCACATGAGAGAAAAATAAACTTCTATTTTCTTCAAGTTACTGTTTTTGCGGCCTCTCTGCCTAAGAAACCTATAATTGTAGGTTTAAAAAAAAAATCAGAAAGAAACAGAACCTGAGCAAGTATGGCCAGCTCCTTGCAGCTTTTAACAAGGTGTTACCAGGAAGAGATGGACTCAGCCAAGAATTGTCTCTACGTTTGTAAACAAAGGTAGAGAGGAATGGACAGTGTCCAGAAACCAAGGACTTCAAAGGACCAGAAAAGTTACCTGCTTCTGCTACCCTGAAGAGCAGGAAGCAGCACTGTGGCTCATGGCCTCCCCTAAAGGCCTCTCAATAAATGCAGCAGAGGATGCAAGAAGCGAGGCCTCCAGGAAAGATTAGAGCAAGAGCGCCTCTTCCCATCCACTTCTGGTCTCAGAGGACCTCAGAAGAGATCTTACTAAAGAGAAGAAGGGAGGGATGACCCAAGCACTGAAGCTGGGAAACAGCAAGCATAAGAACTCGATCCAGAATGGAATTTGGATATGAGGACTGGCGTATGGAACTAACTAGACACAAACAGACCAGAAGTCGATGAAGTTTGTAAGGAACTGTATGGTCAAAGGAAGCCACAGCTTGGCCTAGAAAGGCCATGCTCATCCTCTACAGAGGAGCACACGCTTTCCAACACTGACTTCAGAGCTGGTCCCAGAGTGCCAAGAACATGAAAGGACTCTGCAGGGGAAAAGTGAGCCTGGGCCTGTGGCAGGCCTGACCCAGAGAGCAGAAGCAGCATCCAGCCACACAACCTGCTCCACTGCCAGCACAGGGAGGGCTTCCCAATTCCTGCCCGGCGGGCTGCATCATCTATAGCACCTGTTACTGCTATGTGTCTCTGATTTTTCCATCATGGGAATTTTATTGTGTTTTTCTTATTTCTGTTCCTACATGGTATGCCATGGTATGGTGAGTGGTAAAAAGAACAAAGAAAGGAAAGTACAGTTTAGTAGGAACCTGGGTCAGATGTAGACCCATCACTTCCGGCAGTGGCTCAAAACCCCTATCCCACTGATCTAGCCAGAACCTTGCCCTTCTTCTCTGAAATTGGCATATTCTCTATGCAATGGATTACCAAAAAGATTAAAGCACAGAATACTCAGTAAGTATCAGAGAATACTTCTCAAGAAGGCTAAGTAGCTCCGAATTTCTAAAGCTTCAAAGAAATATGCAACTGGCACTCTAGAGGTTTTAACTATTCATGCTATAACCCCTCAACTTAATGAAGAATGAGGACAAAGTAATTCTAAACTACACTAAAAAACAATAATCCAGGAAAGACTTTCTCCTACCTGAGTACAGGCTCAGTGCCTCAGGGTCTGACCTTCAGATCTGTCTCTTTCCCCTTTCGTGCTGCTCAGAACACGGCAGTTGGCAGGAGTAGAAAGGGCAAGAGTTGCAATCAAAGAGGAAACAAACTGTGGTAGAAGAGCACAGATTCTGGGTTCAAATAAGCAGGTGATTTGAGTGGTTAAAGAGCACGGCCCTCACAGCAAGCATCGTGCTCGACGGTGAGAATCAGAAAGCTCTTCCTCTAGGGTCAGCGACAAGGTAAGTATATCTACTCTCATCACCTCTATTCGGCATTCCAGCCAGAGAAATTTAGCAAGAGAAAGAACTAAAAGGTACACAGATTGGAAAGGAAGTATTAAATTTATGACTGCTTGCAGATGGCATGATCTTACATGTAAAAAATGCCATGGACTCAAAAAAGACACCTCTCGGAACTAAAAAACTAGTTCAGTAAAGTTGCAAAGCACAAAAGGAACATGTAAGTCAGCTGCATTTCTACACATTAAAAATAAACAACCTAAAACAGAAATTAAAGATTAAATTTACAATAGCATCAAAAAGAATAAAACACAAGAAAGAAACTTAACCTAGGAGATAAAAGACTTTTACACTGAAAAATACAAAATATTAATGAAAGAAATTATAGAAGACATGGATAAATTGAAAGCCATCTTACATTCATGGACTAGAAGACTTAATATTGTTAAATGGTTCCACACAACTCAAAGTGATCTACAGATTTAATGCCATCCTTATGAAAATCCCAATGGCCATTTTTAAAGAAATAAGATAAAAATTCTAAAATTCTCATGGAACCTCATTAGGCCTGAATAGCCAAAACAATCTTGAGAAATAACAAAACTAGAGGCTGTCAATTCCTAATTTTAAACTTGTATCACAAAGCTACGATAATTAAAACAGCGTGTACTGACACACATACAGATATGCAGATCAGTGCAACAGAATAGAAATCCCATAAAAAAAAATCCATCAACCATATCTTCTACAAGAGTGCCAAGAATACACAACGGGGGAAAAAGTAGTCTTTTCACCAAATGGTCCTGAAAAGATTGGATACTCATTTGCAAAGGTGTATGATCTTTGGAGTTGGCAAGACTGTTAGAAGCCTTGTTTAGGGGCAGGTTAGTTAGCCTCTCTGAGACTTAATTTCCTCATCTGCAAAATGGGTGTACTAATGCCTTCTTCCTTACGCCATTGGGAAATTTAAATAAAATCACTCTAACACATAGTGCTAACTCTAACACATAGTGCTAATTTGATCACGAATTATTATCAATGGGGTCTGGGTAAAGTTACTTAACCTTATTTAGCCTCAGTTCATATTCTGTAAATGAAGATCTAACTTAGGTTATTGGGGTGAAGAGTGACACAGCAAAGGTAAGGTCCTCCTGACTCCTGGGTTTAGAGGAGTTGGAATATACACTGAGCTCCAGGGGAAGCTTGTTCCCAAGGGGTAAAGAAAGGGATCCACAACAGAGACGAAAGAGGAATCATCTCCCTCAGGCAGGGTGGGTCACCAGAATAACAGTCCCGAAGTCAAGTTTTCTCTACTCCCTGCTCAGAGTCACTAGTGGTATTTCCTTACTCCCACTGAATACGTTTAGTTCCAGATGAAAATGTATAATTTGGAAAGAAAGAGTCAGGCAGCTGGGCTGAAAACTGATGTTTAACATTCTAACTACAGATGTTGCCAGCTTGTCATGGTTGTATTTATGATTTTATGACTTTACAATGCTGCACAAATAACATACATTCAGTAGAAACTGTGCATTGAATCTGAGCCTTGATGTTTTCCCAGGCTGCCGGTATGCAGCAGGGAACTGTTTCGATGCTGGGTAGTGGCAGCAAGAGACAAATCCCTCACATCCACGTGATCATGAGGGAAAACAACATGCTGTGTGGCTAAGCTGGGAGGTTCAGTAGGTGGGGTTACTAAATTCATTTTGAACCTACTATATTTTGCACTTGTGATGGGTTTATCAGGACGTCAGCTCATGGGTGGTCAAGGAGCATTTGTTCACTATGACACTTCCTCAAGACCACTCCAAGGAGATCACAGAGTGGCCCATCAGGATAGTCACAGTACACGGGGGAAGAGTTTCAAGGAAGAGGCTCACCCCTTTCCCCATCCGATCCCACGGGGAGATGGGAAGCACGCTGCCTCCACTTCATAATCACTGGGAGATGGATTCACTCTGATCTGCTCTCCTCCTGGCCTGGGCTCTTTTCACCACACTGATCACAGAAGCCTTCTTTTGGAAGCCAGTTCTTTACTCCCATGAGAAATGAGAGTGCACATATATTCGCCATATTGACAATAATGCCTTTTGCGAACATCTCCTGATTCTAGAAGATACACAATCTGAGTGTAGTAGATGTCAACAAAAATTTGTAAGTGCATCTTTCTGAGAATTTGTGACACAAATTCATGGGGGGGGAGTCTATATGATCAAATGAAAACATCAAAATAAAACTCAAAATACATGAGAGAAAATAGCAATGATTAGTCTGTTTGCCTGTTTCAGAGAAAGCCCCAACATTGACTTATATCTAGAATGATGTAATCTAACTTTACACTTTTTTCTAAAACATTTTTTTTCCATCAGTAAAATAGGGTGTACTAGTTGAGGAAGAGTCCAGATTTTAATTCTCTGACTGTAAGAAATCAGGGTGGAAATAACCTGAGGAAGATTAGTAACTACCTGGTAGCAATCAGTGGAAACTTAACCTTGCTGGCTTTCCTCTTCATTTCCCTCCATCAGATGTTCCTAGCCCTTGCTGTGCATATGTGCAGGGCTGCAGGAGTGTAATGGAGAAGTTCCAATGTTCCTGCTAGAATGGATTCTTCCCAATCACTGATTCTTCTCACTCTTGTCCAGTTAACAGTTGCTTATTGTTCATGATAAGCAAAACAAAGCAATGTACAAACTTGTCTATCTAAAATGCCTTCAGTAAGCTTGGAATCTAGAGCAATGGATTCCCAGTCAGGGCTAAGCCTCTCCCCCTCCCAGAGACACCTGGCATATGTAGAGATATTTACAATCATCACAACTGGGGTTGCTATTTGTATCTACTAAGTAGAAGCCAGGGATGCTGCTGGACTTGCATAGGCAGCCCTCTACACAAAGAACTACACATGCAGTCTAAGATGTCAGAAGCGCCAAGATTTTAGAATTCTTCCCTACTGGGTGAGATGAGTTAGAAAGGAATACTACAGGGGTAAGTGTGGTAGGAGCAGAAACAGACAGAAAAGTGAAGGGTTATTAGACTGATGACATTTAAAGAGATGTGCAACATTCATGTATGGCAAAGATGTGATAAAAAAAAAAAGAACTTTCATAATATGTTGGTGAGAATGCAAACTAGTATTTTTGGCAGGACAATTTGGCATTGTACATCCAAAGACATAAATGTAAATACTATTGCTACGTTTGCTTTCCTTCTGTCCCCATTTTCTTTTCTCTTCCCTTTCCTTTTCTTCTCTTCCCTCCCCAGAAGAGTGTGGTCACCATGTGGCTAAGCACGCACTATTGTGACAGGGAGTGTGGGCAGGCGCACACAGGTACGGGCTGCGGTTGGGAGTCACACAGAGCAGTGAGCTGGAGGCTGATGATGAAGCTTCCCAGAGACACAGGATCTGGGGTAGGGTAGGGAAAAGAGGCAGCGGGCAGAAGAGGCAGGATGCCTCATGGTCAAGAGATTGGTTACTGCGGATAATGGAAGTCAAGATTCTAACTGCCTAGGAAGATATGTACAAATATATAAAGGGAAAGAACAGAAAGGTCTCTGAGCATTGGACTGAAATTGGAGTTACTAGGGTGAATGTAGGATTTTACAATTTATGGCCTCCTACAGAAAAGCATAAATTTATACGTATATATGTATGTGTGCATATGTATTTCCTATTCTGTCCTCTGAAAGATCTAGAAGCAAGGACACCACAGAAACAATGGGCACATCAACCCTCTGTATGTCGACATCTACATAATGTTCTCATGTTGCACACTAGATCTCTAATCTTATTCATTTTATATAACTGCAACTTTGCACCTTTTGACCTGCATCTTCCCATTTCCCCTTACCCCTTTCCTGCAATGCAAAACATAAGGAAAATGGTTAATAATCTTGTATTGTATACAGCTACTTTGCCAAGAGAATAGACTTTAGGTCCTCTTACCATACACATAAAAAGATAACTATAGGAGATGATGATACATGTTAATTTGTTTGACAATAGTCATCATTTCCATATACACAGGTAAATCAAGGTGAGTATATCAAAACAGTATGTTTTGTTTTTTGGGTTTTTTTGGTACTGGGGATCAAACTCACAACCTCATGCCTGCCAAGCAGGTGCTTACACCACTGAGCTAAATTCCCAACCCTGTTTTTTGAGACAGGGTCACACTATGCAGTTCAGGCTGGCCTTGAACTCCCTTTGTAGCCCAGGCTGGTCTCAAACTCACAACAATCCTCCTGCCTCAGCCTCCCGAGTGCTGAGATTAAAGGCGTGCGCCACCACGCCCGGCTCAAAACAACATGTTGTATCCATTAAATATATACAATTCAAAAAAGAAAAAAGAACACCACTCTTCTAAAAGGGAGACCAAATTATATCAGTAGACACCCAAGATCAGCCTAGAACATTTTGTGATGCCAGAAAATAAAGAAATGCTCAATAAACAACAGGCCTGTGTCAAAGGACACAGGAGCCAACTTCACAAAATTTTCACTGACCCAGCTGAGGACAGTTTCAATAATGACAGTAAAACATTTCAGTGTGTTGATACAAAAGGAATCCATAAATATTTCCTCATATAAATAAATAAAAACATGAGAGTGTAAGTTCTTTCTTATAAAATGTCAAATAATATACTACATGTGGAAGTAAAGAACCATGTTCTAGCCACCCTTCCAAATGTAGCTGATTTGGGCTTACTCAAATCACTGAAGAGTAAGTTTGTGGGTGTAGGTTTAATGAGGAACAGGCCATTAGCATAACTTTACAATACTTCCCCACAAACACCAATAAATTTCAAAAGACAAACAGTCGATTTAAGGAGGAATGCTCTGGTGGAACAAAAGTAATGCGGTGGCTTGGAATCATGTACCTTTTATTGTGAAGAGCAAGAGAAGGGCAGAGTTTCATTCCTGCAGTATTTCTGCTACCACTGTAAGAACGGAATCTGGTGCTAAGGAAACACCCGGCAGACCCTGGTTGAGTGTCCTTCCATAAGATGTAAGACCTATACTCTGCAAGGACCTTGGGAATAGGGAAAGTTTGCGAAAGCAACCCAGAAGAGACATGACAAGTAGATGCCACATGACTGCAGAGCACATTGGGAAGAAACATTTGGGGGATATGATGAACTATGAATGGATTCTCTGGATTGAATGGCATTTTTAAGCCAATGTCTAATTCTTTATTTGATGGGTTACATGCTGTTATAGAGAATGAAAATCTACCAACTTTTTAAAAATTGTTGAACTATTCAATGATAGAAAGAGCAATACACCACCTGCAATGTGCTCTCAAAATATTCAGAATAAAAACTAACAATTATATGTGATATATATTTTATATTGAAATTGTAGCTAATATATTGATATACATGACATACATTTTATTTTGAAATTATATATTTATGTACATACACAGAAAGAGACATAGAGGAAGGGAGACAGATTGATTATTTTGATTGTTATGTCACAGGAGCATAGAAAATGATTATACAGTTGTCTCTTGGTGTCTTTGGAGGGTTTTTCGGGACTCCTATGGACTGTACCCAAACCCAAGTACATTCAAATTGTTATATAAAGCAGCACAGAATATGCTTGTAACCATACACATTCTCCTGTATACATTCAATCATCTCTATCTTACTCATAATAAATATTTAATAAAATGTCAGTGCTACATAAATAATTACAATCTGTTTATTAGGAAAGATAGAAATGAAAAGAATCGGTACATATGCAGCACAGACACATTTTTCCCCTGAATGTTCTTGATCCATGGTTCATTGAAGGTGTGATTGCAGAAACCATGGAGAAGGTTGGGGTTGACTTATTGTTTTTTTTATCAGACTCTTATGAAAGTGTTTGTCCAGAGAAAGAGCCTCCAGTCAAAGGACTGACATGAAAAGTCCAGCAGGACAGGAGGCAAATGACGTTCTCCCGATGGACTCTAACTGATTCCTCGCTTCAGTAATGATTCGCTGCCAAAGGCTATGAGCCTCAACTGTGAATATCTAGTTCTCCTCGGGGAGCAAATGCCTCTGACTGTCCCCACTGCCCACCTTTGAACAGCATGGTCTGAGGATGTCTGGGGAAAGCTCCAGAATTTCTAGAGAAGGTGGGCTTTGCAGTAACCTGGCTTAAAAGAGAGACCAGAGGTTTGCCTTAAAGCTTTATTTATAAAACAAACACACTGCTTCTTATACAGACTGCTTTATTTACTTGAAGGGCTTTGGATGATTGGTGCATTCATCAGGGGAGCTAATGTGTTCTCCAATCCAGCCCTACCATCTGCCAAGCCATCCCGATAACACCACAAATCTATGCATGGCTGAGTCAAGGTCAGAGCTAGCAGATCCTCCGGCGAATCTCCAGAGAACAGGGAATGCTCAGGATGAGCTGATGAGTGATTAGAGGGGCTGACTGACATTCTCAGGAATGGCCAGGCAGGCAGTACTGGGAGGGTTGCTTTCCAGTGTAACACACTGTCTAGTCCAACCCGAGGTGTATGAGTGATTCACATAAGAGGACAGACAAGGTTCACGGGAGTGAGGCAGTGTCAGGGATCACATGCAGTGCCTGTAGGTGGACAGGACAGCAGGTTAGGGGTCAAGGGCCGCAGAGGGGCAGAAGAGGATACAGGCCCCAGGGATGGGGAAAAGGCAAATGAGTATAAAGCCAGGATGTTGGAACCTTTCTCTCCATGAGCACTACTTTCCTGGCTCCTAGCCACACTGAGCGACACACACCTTTCACCCTGAATGAAATAATTTGTTAAACTGTCTCAGGCAGGGAACATTTTGAAGTCATGCTATTACTTTGTGGAATGAGCCTTAAAGACTCATATTAGCAAGAAAGCACAGGAGAGGA
This sequence comes from Dasyprocta punctata, assembly GCA_004363535.1. Classification (NCBI taxonomy): domain Eukaryota; kingdom Metazoa; phylum Chordata; class Mammalia; order Rodentia; family Dasyproctidae; genus Dasyprocta; species Dasyprocta punctata. The sequence continues at coordinate 35,031 of RJWM01015653.1, read as the reverse complement.
AGGGTTATTGTCAATGACTGCCATTACTGCTCTATTCCTGGCCTATTGAGTAGGTATCTAGCTCTGTATTCTTGTCTGCTAAGACCTGAGGTGAACAGACACTACAGCACTGGTAATTTTAAGAAGGAATTAAGGCTTTTTTAGAACTTTGCCCCATGCCTTTGATCGTATCCTGATGGGTCATCTCAGTCCCAGGTCTAATCTTCCTCCCGTATTTCCCACAAAGCAGTTTCTCAACCTCTGGATGACTTCAGAGAACAGGAAAAAGGGATGTGAATGAACCACAGCAATGCCCACTTGGTGATGAGATGCCCACATGGGCCTGACTGGATTATCCTACCTCTGGATGCCCTGCCTCTCTAATTCTAATATTTATATGGCCTTTCATACACGTGACTGAATGGGACCCACTGATAACCTAACAGACAGCAGGAAAGGAATTTTTATTCCCATTGTGTAAATGATAAAACTTTTTGGAGGATAGCAAGTAATATATTCAAGGTCACAAGAGTTCACGAAAGGGGAGCTGGGATTAAAACCCAGACTTCCGTACTCCAAGTGTCCCAAGTTCATCATTGTAAAAGCACAAACCCTCAGGGTTTATGTAGACCACTCTACCACCTCACCGCCTTCCCATCCACAGCAGGATGGAGTTCCAGGGGACACCTCCACCTACACACAAAAACCAGGACAAGAGACAAACGATCATCAAGGCCAAAAAGGAGGCCCAGCTCCTGAAGGTGTGGAGAGAAAGAAAAGCATAAAACCCATGGTCAGAAAAGAGGACAGCATATAAGGAAAGTGTGCACAGCGTCTCTAAATCACCTGGAGCCTGGGAATCTTTCTACACTCTTCCCAGGAACGATATACATTTGCACCCATGCTTACACAAATGTCAATACTTCAACGTTTATTTCAGAGAGAAAGAGGGCAGTCATTATTTAAGAAGTACTTCCTGTATAGCACAGACTCTTAAATTCTTTCTGTTTTAATCTTGGGAGTTAGATATAATCTTCATTTTTTTTTTTTACACAGATGATGAAATTAAGGTTTAGTTCATTGAAAACAATGTGTCCAAGTTCACAAAGCCCAGCTGGAACAAAGGCTAGTCTGACCGTGAAGCCTTGCTCTTGCCTTTATCCCACATTAATAAAGCCTTGGGCCTGGTCTCTGTTGTTTAAAAGCTTGCAATCAGACTTAACCTCTCTGCTGGGTATAATCACAGGCCAGAAAGCATCTGAACTAATGTATAAACCAAGGAGAATGCTAATCGGTCATTTGAGTTACAGTAATTCCCACTCGAGTTATAGTGGTTGCCCTTGCCCCAGCCCAGAGAAATAAGAGGTTGGGTTTAAGTTATAGTGTACTGCTACTCCTCGGCAGGAAGCTGGGAAACCTGAAGGAGAACTAGCCATATGTGTTCAACTGACTTTGAGAGTGTGTGCCTCAGTTGATCCCTGGCTACAATCCTGTGTATCCACTGTGTGTCTTTGAAAAATGAGATACCAGTTAATTTGTAGCCTCTGAAATAGGTTCTGATGAGCAGGCATGAAAAACAACATACATTTTCATGTATTCATTTTGGTCTTCATTCACAGAAAACATATGCCGTTCTGTTCTATCAAACATCTTGTGAAACACTCAGAGAGCCAAATAGATCTGATCTGATACAGTCTAGGAGCTGAGGAACACATTGGTCAGATTTAGGAAAGGGCTGTGTCACTTGTGATTAAAGCAAAGCCCCAAAGTTTTGAATTCTGAAGATAAAAAAGAAATTTTAAAAATCTGTCAAAATGATCTATTTTACTCATTGTATGGCAATGAATACAAGTATTGGCCCAGCTGGGTATGGTGGCACACGACTGTAATCCCAGCACTTAGGAGGCTAAGGTAGGAGGATCACCACAAGTTCACAGCCAGCCTGGGCTACATAGTAAGTTCACGGCCAGCCTGAACTACATATCAAGACCCTGCCTCAAAATAAAATAAAATAAAATAAAATAAAATAAAATATTGTCCAGATGGCTAGATGTCCACATCCCTCCATCATACCAAGTCTGTAGTCTCAAGACACAAGACAGAGCTCTGAAGTCTTTTCTCAAGTACACAACCATCAATGCAAGAATTTCCTTGCTGGACTTTTTAGAATGGCTCAGTTCGTTCAGACAAGCATGGCATTAGTAAAACCAAGGCTGTGTGTTCCTAACTGTATCACTTCTGGACAAGAAAAAAAAGAAAAAGAAAAAGAAAATTCTATTGACTGACTCCAACCACCACACAAATTTGGATCCAATATCTCATGGGAAGCAGATTTAGAAACTACTGATAGATACTCCCTGGAAAACACAAAAACTCCTTAGCAACACAAAAGCTCATGCATTAATGAATGTAATAATGCATGCATGAAATGATCATCTACTTGTAGAGAAAAGACTGTGACTGACGTTCTCTACTGCAGTCTCCTACTTACAAAAGACAAGCAGGAACCCTCAGAAGTCAAGTAGCCCTTTCCTTCTGAAACGCCATTCCAAAACCAGGTAATGAGAAGGGAAGGGGAAAAAAAGGTTTCAATGACAATGGCAATTTTCAGTTTAAAAATTTATCTACAAATGCTTTTGTGGGTCGTTTAAATGATTACCCTAATAAGATCAAAATGTTTCCAATATTCACAGTCACTCACTCTTAGAGTTGCATACTTGAGAAATTTCTAAGCAAGTTTGGGTAGTTGCAACTTGCTGAGGGAAAGCAATAAAGTAGCGCTCCTGCAAAACAAAGCACTCTTGTCCGCCAGTAGCAAGGGGACCGCGCGGACTTTCACTTACTCCTCCGCCACCACCCTGAGAGCCTTACAGATTTCTTTAGATGCCTTCACGCTGTTTTTCAACGGACACACCATTGTACCGTACCTTACCGTACCTTGCGAAACTGTGGGCAGAAAAATGGGATCTCCCGCTTGGTTCCACAGGGAACCCAACCTGGGTTTCCTCAGCACCCACGGTCGGTCGTCGTCAGAGCCACTTTGGAGGACACCTGTGCCCAGCCCGCAGCCCGCGCCCCGCGCCCCGCAGCGCAGGCGGACACAAACCCGAGTTTGCATCGCGATTGCTTTTTGCTTCTGGGGACAAAAAGATAGAACTCGGCAAGCTGTGCCACAAACCCGCCGGGAAAGTTCTGCCAGGAGTCCGGAGAGGGTCTGGTGCCCCAGGCTGCAAGTCTAGCAGCCCCCAAAAGCCGCGGGCTGGCCCGACAACGGTCCCTGCGCCCGGTCCCCACGAGCGCGCCCGCCCCCGTCCAAGCCCCACTCACCGCTCACGCTCGCCCGCGCCCCGAGCCCGGGAGCCGCGGCTGCCGCATGCCCTCGGGCCGAGCGCAGGGGGCGCCGAGGAGCAGCGAGGACTCCGGGGGCGGCGGGCGGCCCGGCGTCTCCTCCCCAGCGGCAGCTGCTGCGACGCCCCGGGACCGGAGGAAAGTTCTGAGGAGCCCGGCTGGGAGGAGATGGAGGGACCGGGCCCGCCCCGTCCCGCCCCGCGGGTGAGTCCAGGGTTCCCACCGGAGAGCGCCCCCCACCGGCCAGGCCGCCGCCCGCGCCACCCGGCGCGCCCAGCACCACGGCAGCCCTGGGCCTGCTTCCCAGCGGGGTGGCCCGCCGAGGCGAGGAGAGACTCCCCAGAAAAACAGGCCGCGCCGAGCAGTACCTCGTACCGCGGAGGGGAGCTTCGCGGTGAATCGCAGACCCTCTGTCCTGTATCCTCACTGGACAGAGAGAGATTTGCTTCAAGTGTCTGGGGTGGGGCTGGGGTGGGGGGCAGCTCACACCCACACCTGTGCAAGACAGGCTCGCTGCGGGTCCCAGACCCACAGCTCCAAAACCCGAACCCCAGAGCTACCAGAGGCCAAGGGTGTTCCTGAACATCTGGCCTGGAACCATCCAAGCGCACCCCCTCCCACCTCTTTTTAGATTGAAACAGGGTACAAAACGTATTTAGGCTTCTTGGAGAGGCTTCTTGACTTCCTGAGGTAAATAATCCTGAACGAACTGTTTGTCAAAGCTGACCCACCTTTGGCAAAGAAGAAACAGGCAAAGTAAAGCAGGTGTCATAAAGGCTTTGTTCTCTCTGGACTGCGCAAAACAAAACAAAGGTCACAAAGGTGCTCAAAGTTGAGTCGTTCTGGTAACTCTTAAGAAGGAAATACTAGGAGATGAAAAGTCCCTTCCACTTAAACCCCAAATTGGGGAAATCCTAAAAACATAGGCCCAGGTGTCTTCCCGTATCCCTTTGCCATTCATTCATTCATTTATTCATTCATTCATTTATTGGGCATTGAACATTGCCAAGGAAGCCGGGTGTGGAGCACGCCTCTATTCCCAGCACTCAGGAGGCTGAGGCAGGATTGCTGTGAGTTCAAGGCCAGCCTGGACAACATAGTGAGTTCAAGGGCAGCCTGCACTACTGTGAGACCCTGTCTCAAAAAAAAAAAAAAAAAAAAAAAAGATAGTGAACTCTTCTGTGTGCCCACTGAAAATTACATACTGGGAAACAACCTGTCAGACAATGGCTCCCTACCATCGAAGAGACTGCTGTTTCTGAAGATAATATTTTAATAACGTTATATTCGTTGCCCAGTGGACCTCACTCCATAGGCCCTGATGCCTCCAAGGATACTGCTAAATTCCCAGGAATACTGCTAAATCTTAATCAGCATGTGCAGGTAGTAGGTGCTTCATCTGGGGAGTGCAGACAATTACTGTGGTGTCTTACAGATGAACTGTGTGGACAAAGGTACAGTTTTCAAAGCCACTGCTAAAGATCGTATGCTGAGCAGAACAAGAGCCCTTGCCTGTGACACATGAGAAGGCCGTTGGGGAGCAGATAGTTCTATTCAAACACTGTGGTGCTGAAGGACAACCTGGCAAACACAGAAATTCTCAGCCACCAGCGCTTAGCCAATACTCAACTCAATAAATGTGTAGTATGTAGACTAAGTTGTGGTAAGCTGGATTTGGGATTGTAAACATCACTGAGAGCCTTCTTTGGGTGGGAGAATCTGTTCCAAGTGACAACTTATTAACAGACACACAGTATTTTGTAACTTGGGGACTTCCTAAATGTGAGCATTACAAAGAAGAAAAGGGATCCTGCAGAGATGGGTGTGGCTACCTTTAAAATGTTTACCTAATAAAGTAGAAAGAAGGGGTATGGTGAGCCGTGCGACGGAAGAAAAAACACACTCTAGCCACTACATGATTTTTAATCAATGTGGGTTACTGTGCGGAGAAAGGCAAGCAGTGACAAAGGAAAACGGGAGCAGCCATCAAGACTGAGGGACAGGAGCAAGGTAAAAAAGCCAAAGGACAACTAAAAAGAAAGATATAGCCGTCAAAAGCTAATTTTTAGGATGACACTCAGAAGTTATCCACTCAACCTTTTGTAGGTCCCTGTTGGATCTGTGACGTCTCATTCTCTACCAAAATGTTTTCATTAAAATTAACATCAACAATGTCAAGCAGGAAGCCTGGTGAGCTCTACTTTCTGTAGAAGTCGCCGGCTGGAAAGTCATTCAGAACTTCCAACAGACACTGGCTGATCAGCTTCTTTGTATTTTTATGTTCCTGGGCGCACAAAGATTTACCACATTGTCTCTATAAAGGGTTGGGGGCATTGCACAGTACTTGATGGAACAGAAATGTGATGGCTGGAGGAATGGTGGACTTGGAGAACATGTACCAGACAGCATTTACAAGGCAGGGATAAATGTTACAAGACAAATAAAATTAAAAACCTTTGGCTTTCTGCCACAGTGCAAAACAATCTGAGACTTGGGCAAGACTTTGTACTGTCTGGATTTGTGGGAAAGGCCTGTATTCCTCAGTTCCCAACTCAGATTGGACCTGTGGTCATATGGGCAGAGATCCATGTATTTGCATCCTTCTCTTTGGGAAGTATCTGAAATGAGGCTTTGCTGAACTTTACTCATCTGTACTAATGAGTAAGGAGGGTGCCCAAGCAGTGAACAGGGTGAGAACGTGGAATGGAATATACAGCAGTGAGAAACCTAAGTGGTACCTGGAATCACAGCTAGCTAGAAGCTTCCGAGGAAAGATAGAGCAAATAATTGACCATTTGGCCATATAGAAACCAAAGGAAAAGAGAGATGATATAAACAAGGAAGGCGGCCCTGTGTAGTAAGCATCAACTGACTGTAATTTAAGTAGAAATCAATAGAAAGTCATAGAAAGTTTTTTAATAATCGAAATCAATATAAATTCATTTAGACCAAGCAAATCATCCTCACATGAATTTTGGACAAACTTCACACAGGAAGTAAAAATATTTCACAGATTTTCATCTCATCACTACTTAGCTCTATATATTTCTCTGCTGCAGAAAAGAGCTACTGATTTTGAGAGTAAGTTGTGAGGGGAATCTTGTTCAAGCAGATGTGAAAATACATCATAAAACCATAATAAGTAGTCCAAGTTTGTTCCTATCATCCAAACACAACTCACATGCCAAAGTATATATTTGATTGCTAAGCTATATTGTCACCTCAATTAACAATTAAAATAATTGATTCTGGGACAAGAATAGAGGTACAAAGTATTAGATGAGAATAGCTATCCCATATATAGATCCTAGTAAACATAAAAATATTTGTATGTGAAGAAGTTGACATTTTAAACTAGTAGGAAAGGTAAACTTAGTTGTATTAGTACAGGTCATTGACCTTTGTGGAAAAAAATAAGGTTACATTCTCACCAAGGTAATGTTGTTATGCATTAAAGAATTAATTGTCAAAACAAATAACAACTTTGAAATAAATAGAAAGTAAAAATTAATACTTATTTTAAATTCAAGGTGAACTTTTTAAAGAACAAGTGAAGAAATCAGAGAAAAATTGACTTGGTTACATGCAAACAGACATATGTGTACATAATAAAAATAATACCATAAAAAGGAAAGAAAAATCACACTAAAACCTAAGGCAGAAAACTATTTGCAACATATGATAGCTGAAAGATTAACACCTTTTCTAAATTGTTTATCAGGAGGCATGTAGAGAACTCTTAATAGATAAAAGATTAACATCAGAACAGAAAAATCAGTCAAGTATTTGAACAATTGGCAGAAGAAATACAAGTGACCAAGAATGTATGAAAATAAATTTTATCAGCTCAAACAATGAAAGTGAGATACTGCATATCACCTATCCAAACGGCAAAGGCTTTTCATTATAGGGATTCCCAGTGTGGAGTGAAGTGTAAAGGAAATGGGTTAATTTACATGCTTCTGGTAGGAGAAAAAAAAATTAGTAAAACTTTTCTGGCAGGAAATTTGCAATGTAATATATTCCACTCCTTTTCCAAGGTACATTTTTAATATCTCTGTATTGAGATGTGCTTTGTGATTTTAAGAATGGATGGCAGCGACTGGAAGCAAACCCTGGAGCAAAGAAAGGAACATGTTTTTAAAAATTAAATATGTAGCATCACAGCTTTACTGATGATACTTAAGATCATGGACCCCAGAGAACTGTAAAGGGACTCAGAAGAATGGGGAAGTTTAGGAGTGAATACCTTAGCCATGATTTTTGTTCCTTCTTTGCAGCAGATAAGAATAAAATATAAACCAATTTTATATTTAAATAACTCCAGAAAGCCTCCTTAATTATAAAATTATAAGTGGTAAGAAAACATGTTTAAGTGATATCATTTGATTCTTACATACATAAAATCATACTTAAAAAGCATAAAATAATAATTGTGGATCCTAGAATTTATTGGGTCTTGTACATGAGGAACAAGAATATATCAAGAATCCTCACAATGTTGATACCATTTGACTCAGTAATTTCACATCTGGAAGTTATCCTAAAGACACATAATAGGCTCACAAAGATTTTAATGCAAATGTAGACATTTCAATATTATTTATATAGTTGAACTGTTAAAAACAACATAAAAGTCTAATAGGAAATTGATCAAATATATCTATGGGATAGAATACTATGCAGCCAAACATGTACCAAAAAATATATACTGGCATAGGAACATATTCATTACCTCATTAATATTTTTACAAAAAGCAGAATATAAAACTACATAATCAATTTTGTTTTCTTTGTTTTAAAGCATGTGTTTGTATGCAAGAAAAAGTACTACACATAAATGCTCTTGTACATTGTGTTATTATCTGGGGGAGGTGGGATTATGTGTAGTTTGACCAGATGCCTCTGTATTTTCAAAACATTCTGCAATGAGCCTGTATAATATTTATAACCTGTTATAATTTATACATTGTGTCAACTTGAGAAGTCTAGAAGCTTAATTAAGTAACTCAGCAGCTCTACACCCTGGGGTGTAGAGCACAAGCAGTTACCTGTTCACTGTGTCAATTTAAGAAGGTTAGAAGTTTAACTGAGAGACTCAGCAGGGAGCTAGGGGTCTTACTTTGTAAATAGCCTTATCCTGTGCAAAGGAAGGTAAGGATATTTGTGAATGCTACACCCATGGCAGGGCGGGGAGGGGCGGGGGAGGCAGGGGGGGTGTCCTGTGTACAAAATAAGGGAGGAGAAGAGGCTTGCTCCGGCCCCCTTTTACTCTGGCTGCTTTTGCTTGGCTACTTCCTTGAAGTGCTGCCCCAGTGCCATGCCACCCTGCCTTGGAGCCAGCTGATTGTGGACTGAAACCTCCAAAAACTGTAAGCTAAATAAACCTTTCCTTCCCTAATTTTGGGTGTCAGGTGTTTTGTCTCAGTAATGAGGGAAAAGTAACCATGACATAACCCAAAATTTAAAATAATGGTATTTTTAAATGGTGAATCCTATAAGTAAATATATCCAAGCCTTTCAAACATAAATAATTATAGATAAGAAAAACACATACGATTTAATGGAGATATAAGGATTTATTAACTTTTGAATGGTCCACAACACTGGACTCTAAATTGAGCTTCCTGTTTTATTCACTTCCAAGTGAAATTAGAGTGGGTCCACTTGAGTATTGATGTGGCACACCTGTGAACTTGCCCGCTACTCTGCCACAGACAAACGTAGTTCTCAAAGAAAAGATCTCAAGTCAAAAATGGGAAGCTGACATTGTAAATCCTTGACACATTTTTTGCCTTGAGCCTTGGAGTTCACGGGGTGGAAAGTAACAAGCCACAGCCACCAAGGTGGGCACACTTTAGAGACGCACTAGGGATGACAGAGTCCTGAGGCTCTCTTCCAAGCAGGCTTTAGGTTAGCCATGACCTCACTACTTTACAACTGAGACGAGCTTCCATCCAGAGAAAAAGATTGAGGTTTTCTTGGAAGGCCATCCTCTGTCACCCCTGTAACTTCTCAGCCCACCGAGCCAGGAGCAATTGTTGTTTCTGGAAGTGCCCATCGAGAGAAGACACGAAGTAGAAAAACAAAAAACAGATCTTTAAAAGAAAAGAAAAAAGTGGAAAGAACAAAGTCAATCCTCAGCTGCAAGTCCTAAATGGGTTTTCTTAAACTTATAGTAGAAAAAATAATCCTAAACACCAAGGTTTGTGATTTGCAAAAATGGGTTGTCTCGAGTTTCAAAAGGCTAAGTGCAAAGGAAGCTGAACATGAACTTTTTTGTCCATAAACAACCCAGGAGAGAAGAGACGCACAACCAGAATGCCCTCCCTGGAGACGGGATAGGGTTTCCTGTCCTGGGCAGAAGAATTTGGGTTGGAGAAGAAACAACACTGAAAGCCATGGGTGTGGGGTTTCTGACACCTCAACACGCCTCAGGTTAAGTTATTAGAGATGCATAGATCCTCCCTTAAGTTTAGGAATGCAGGAATAAAGTGGTAAGTTGTGTATTAGATTTTTCAGTTTTGCATTAGTATCTGTTTGTAATATAATGCTTGCACTCCTAATGGGGAATTGGTGCGTGTTTGTAACACATCTTGATTCTGTTTTTGCATCTCCTTTCCCTCTCCTCCTCCCTCCCTCCATCTCTTGGTCTCTTTCCCTTTTGCAAAAGATCAATCTTCTATTTCCTGTTATCTGTATTTTATTTTGGTCTTTATTTGTATTTTGGGTTCTTCATAGAAGAAAAATCGTGCAAGATTTAAGCTTGTGCATCTGATATATTTCACTTAGTGTTATACTCTCAAAGTCATTTTCCTGTAAGTGACTCATTTATCTTTTTATGGCAGAGTAGTACTCCACTGAGTATAAATTACCACATTTTTTATCTATTCATCTGTTGATGGACATATAGGGTACTTCCCAGATTTAGCTGTTATGAATTGTGCAGCTATAAACATGAATAGGTTGCATGTTAAAACATAAGCTGTGATATTCTAGGAGAGAATTAAACTTCTCTGTGCACTGCTGTCAAAATTATCCATTTGACTTGCTTTAGCCAATGTCTTCGTTACTTTTCTCTCATTGCTGAGACAAAATACCCGATACTCAAAGTTAAAAGAGGAAAGGTTTATTTAGCTCACAGTTTGTAGAGGTTTCAGTTTATAGTCAGCTCCAAGGCAGGGTGGTGTGTCAGACAGGCATTGTAGAGGAGAAACAGTTCCTGGTGGGCTGAAGGTACCAAAACAAGCAAGGGACCTTAACAGTGTATTTCTTTCTGCCCCTTTTATTTTATCCAGACCACTCAGGGCAGGTTACAGTGACACCCTTAATCCTCGTGCCCACAAACCTAGCATTACGCCGTGAATCCATTCCAACATCACACACTCTAGATCCAGCCACTTTTGAAAAAGTCCCACCTATGTCCACATGAGGTTTTGGGAAGACCTCTAGAAATAAGCCATAACAACCAATAATGCATGAGGTTTATGAACCAGCACAAGGTTCACTTTATTCTCTTCTTCCTCTCCTCTTATATCAGCACTATCAGCTCCATCATCTTAGATCCAGGGATGAGAAGGGCATGCGACAGCACCAGGGTTGACCGAGGAAGGCTAAGCCAATGAGAAATAAACCCTTCCCCTTCTAAACCATTGAGATATGAGCAGCGTTCACCACTACAGCAAAACCTAGCCTATCTTGGCTAATACAAATAGAGTACTGTGCCCTGCTTTCCACCTGCAACTTGGCCAGGAAATGCTCCTGCTTATGTGCTTCAGCAATGCTGAAGAGGAAACATCACACAGCCAGAACCAGGAGAGACCAAACCTACTTTCTTGAGCATTCTGTGAGCTCCAGAGTGTTGTAGAGCAGTACTTGTTGTAGTCAGGGTTTGCAAGGAAAATGATTACATGACAGGACACATAATCTACAGAATTATTTTATAATAGTTAAATACAAGAAGTTCAGGAAATCTGTCCACACACTAAGACCCAAGGAATCCAACCGAGGGCCTGCATCCCACAGTAATGTCCTGTATGAGTCCAGTTGAGACCTAGAGCCCATGACAATGCCCCCCACGAGTCCAGCTGGAGGCCTAGAGCCCACGACAATGACTCATGCAAGTCTGTTTCACGAATCTGTGCTGGGAAAGCCCAAAGGTCAGCGATGAAAGCTAGAAAGTCTGTGCCAGCAGGGTGAAGGATCTGTGCCAGTAGGCTGAGGGTTCTGCACTGGAGCCAGGAAGTAATGCTCAAAGTAAGGACCAGGGCTCCCCCGAAAAGTACCACAGCCATGCTTAGCAATGACTAGGTCCCGAGCTCCTCCGATGATGAGAACAACTGAGTTCACATCAGGAAACCAGCATGATAAGCTTCTCCTGGAGATTGAACAGCTCATCATCTTCCCACTAGAGCCAGGAGGCAATGCTGAAAGTAAGGACCAGAGCCCCCCAAAGTGAACCACAGCCATTCTCAGCAACAAGGTCTTGAGCTTCTCTGATGATAGCAGCCAAGTTCATATCAGGCAAGCCAGCAAGACAAGCCCCTCCAGAAGAACCAACAGCCCCAAAAGAACCAACAACTCCTCCTTTCCAATTCTCCTTTTTATCTTGGCAATATCTTCAAGTGGGCCATCCACGCTCAGCACCACACTGATTCATACAAGTTGGCCACCAGTTATCAATCCACCACAGCACTAAAATCAGTTCCTGTTGCAAAAAGCATAAAGGAGAACATTTGTAGTAGGAGCATCAGGAACAGAGATAGCACCCAAAGATGAGGAGGGATGTAGGGAGCCAGGTGTTCACTGCTCACCACTCCACCCTAACAGCCGGACGTGACCAAGTGGCTTCCACACTTAGACACCACAATGGAGAAAATGGAAGGACAGAAGCCTAAATATAAACTTAAAGTGACTAAGATGACTGAATGTGCCTGAATTTGCCTGCAAGCGATAAGATTAAATCATCTGCCAGTGATAGAGGTAGGAGAATCATGACAGAATTTAAGTCCACTTGTACAAAAAATAGTTGTAGGTTTGCTTGTCTGAGCTTGCAGCGTAAGGAATATATGCCCAGCACATGAAGGTACTTTCAGGTAGCAGCATCAGGTTTATGTATATTCAACAAATGTATGGTATTGAGGATCCACTCAGGCAAAGCTGAAGCAACATGCAGACAAGGATCACACCTTACATAAGAGGCTAACTTCTCCCAAACTGGTGCTTGAGCTATGACTTGATGTTTGCCTTGCCTGAGGCAGTCAGTGAGAACCTGCTACTAGCAACACTTTCAGCTGCACAAATATTTATCCTGGTAAACCTGAAAAGGAAAAAAAGAAATAATTGTAAATAAATCCTGCTAGAATTTTCTCCATTTTATATACTAAACTTTTTTCCTTGTTTTTCAAAAGAAAGCTGTAACGTGATACTAATATTCTCATATCTAGGATTGGCTTTTCTCAATTGAATTTGATGGATTCTAGCCAGATTAATATTTAATGTTTTTGTGTAATTTGAATAATAACACAATAGACTAAGACACAAATGTACTATGAAAACAATAAGTGCTGTAACCTCCAAGTCCATTTAAAATAGAGTTCATTTTAATTGGAAAATGAAGAGCTAAGCCATTCTCAGTATTCTCTTTAATGTAATAAAGTTTGAAATAAAAATAAAATAAAATAGGATTCTGTAATATTATGAAAGAAGCAGATTATAATAATACAATTACTTCATATGATTTTATACTTGGCTTTGCAATCATTACTGTTTCAGTTATCAAAAACAACAAAAACACATCATTATAAATTATCTTGCCATAATAGAAGATTTTCTAGGTGGCTCAAATCTTAGTTTTATTTTATTTGGACATAGCTTACTTTATGTCCCATAATGTAAGGGAAAGACACTGAGGGAAATAAAGTAAAAAAAATTAGCAATAAGAATAATGTCCTATATATGTAGTAATAAACATATAAGTAAACAGTTGTAAAAAATCAAAAAGATGAAAATAAGGTATGCTGTAGGATGTAACTGTAGAAGATTATATTTGTTAAATTACCTATGATCTCTTAGACTCAATTCCCAAGTTCAAAAACTTTATTATTCTCTACATATCCACTACTTAAATAACTGGCCAATTTCACTCAATTTCTATAGCTATAAATAGAATAGTACTATCTACTTCCACACGCATTGACAGTTAAAAAGAGATGGTATACTATAATTTTTAAAATAAGCTTAATACTAACCAAAAGTGTTATTTCAAGATAATAAAAGGATCACCCTATCAAATAACAAACCTTCAAAATATGTGAAATAAAAATTAATATAACTAAAGGGAAAATAAATATACACAATCATGATTGGATATTTTAACTTTTTCAGTAATTGATAGCACAGGTAGGCAAAAAACATAAGGTTATAGAATATTTGAGCAATACTATCAACTAATTTGACCCTATTGGAATGTATGAATCATTATGACAATCAACTATGGAACACATTTTTAAGTAGTTACACAACATTCACTTAAATAGGCCATAATCTGAATCACAAATTAAATTTAAATAAATCAAAGAGATTTGAAATTGTTCTCTGGCAAAAATGTCAGTAAATTAGAAGCCAATATCAAAAACAAGAATCTAGAAAGTCCCCAAACATTTGGAAATCAAGCAACACACAATAATCCATGGATCAACAAAGAAATCACAAGAGAATTTAGACATATTTTAAACAGAATAATAATGAAAACATTATCCATCAAAATTTATGGGCTGCAGCCAAAGCTGTATTTAATAGGATTTGTATAGCTTTAAATACCTATACTAAAAAATTTTTAAATCAGTTATCTACAATGGACATGATGGCCTATATCTGTAATCCCAGCATTCTGGGAGGCCAAAGCAGGAAGATCACAAGTTTGAGCCAAGGCTGGGCAACTTAACAAGGCAGTGTTTCAAAATTTAAGAAAAAGTAAGGGTGAGAAGACTGAGCTACACAGTGTGAAGACTTTGAGTTCAATCTCCAATGCCATAGAGAAAAAATTCAATTTTCTAAAATTTTTACCTTAAAAATTTAGAAAAAAATAAGAGAAAAATAAACTCAAGTTAAGTAGAAAAAAGAAACCATAAACACAAAAATAGAAACCAACAGAACAGAAAACAACAGAGAAAATCACAACCAATAAAAATCAAAAACTCATTCTTTGAGAAGACTACTAAAATTGATATGCCCATAGTATATCAGTTGCTATGACAAAACACCTGAGAAAATTAAAATAAGGAGGAAAGGTTTATTTTGGCTCATGGTTTCAGTGGTGCAGTCAATGGTAACTTGGTTCCACCACTTCCAGGCCCGTGGTGAGGCAGAACTTTGTGGTGGGAACATGAGGTGAAGCAAAGTGGCTCAGCTCGCAGTAGACAGGAAGCAGAGAAAGGAAAAGAACCCGAGAGGGGGGACAGCTACAGTTCCCAGGGTCACACCCCAAAGACTCACTTCCAGTTTGGCCCCACCTCATAAATTTCATCACCTCAAATTATAAATCCATCAATAGGTTAACTCACTGATGCAGCTAGAGCCCTCATGATCCAATCACCTTACAATAGTCCTATCGGGGACCTGGCCTAGATCCCCAATCTCCCAAATGAGTGTATGGTGAAGGTTAAAATAAATGAGATAAGTGGTATGATTTTAGGGCTCCAGGAGGATCAAAACCCTTTTACAGAGTTTGAGACTCTGAGAGCTAAGACAAGATCTGTCTCTGGGCAGCCCATATTTATTTTCTCAGTCAAAGAAGGGATTACAGTGGAAAACACAGGGGACTCAGCAGGATCTTGGGAGTGGTTCAAAGACTTTTCTAAGTAGCAGATTATGTTAATTTCAGGGAAGTATCTTGAGTATAATCCTGAGATGACTCACAAAGGCTTAGATGATCTTATGCTAAGAAAAGTCAATGGGAAATCTCAGATGGGTGGTATCAATAATCCCAATCCTTTCTTTCATCCCACAGGAAAATATGCAAAACCAGACATTGTGAATTTGTGGTCCAGAACATAGCCCCACTTCTGATGAAGCTTGTGATGTATATTTAAGATTCTAACCATAACAGTCAGTCAAGAAGGCAAAAACATAAATGTCCAGTATTAAGAATGAGAGAAGGATATCCCTGTAGATCCTACACATATCAAAAAGGTAATAAAATAATTTTAGAATACTTTGTGTTGATGAATATAATAATTTTGATTAAAAGAATAAAAAAATATGACTAACCAAAACCAACAAAAGCTGCAGTAGATTATCTGGCTAGCTCTATGCTTATCAATGAAATTGAATTAAAAATTTTTTCACAATCAAAATTCCTGTCCCAGATGTCTTCACTGATGGAATCTATCAAAGAATGGATTTTTTGGTTTGTTTGTTTGTTTGTTTGAGCCATGTTGCCAAGCCAGCCTTGAACCCCTGAGTTCACACAAACTTCCTGCCTGAAACTTCAGAGTTGCTATGATTACAGGCACATACTGCCATACTAGGCTCTATCAAATATTTAAAGAAGAAATAATGTTCATCTTGCAGAAATGTTTTGAGATAACAGAGGAAAGAAGACCTCTATTTTAAAAGGCTCACATAGCTTTCATAGTAAAACCTGATAAGGTTATAAAAAAAAGTACTGACCAATATAATTCATGAGCTTGTAACAGTAACTCTCTAAAAATTAGTAAATCAGTTGAGCATGGTGGCACATGCCTGTAATTACAGGACTCGAAATGCTGAGGCAGGAGGATCATCAGGAGTTCAAAGCTAGCCTGAACTACATAGCAAGACTCTGTCTCCAGGAAAAAAAAAAAACTAAATCAACTATAAATAACACATATGGATAATATAGCATGACCAAAAGAGATTTATCTTATGAATGCAAGCTTATTTGAAAAATAAAGTAATCATGCTAACAGAATAGAAGAAAAATTATATGATCATTTCAATTAATCAGAAAATGCATTTGACATAAGTTAATACTTGTTTATGATTTTAAAAGACTAGGAAAACTAGAAATGGAAAATTCTTCAAGCTGATAAAAGGTATCTATGAAAAACTACAGGTAAAATCACAATTAATGGCAAAATTTTGAAAACTTTACCCCTGAGATCAGGAACAAAGTGAGAATTTTCACTTTAACCACTTCTTTCTGGGAATTTTAGCTGTACACAAAGGCAATTAAGTGAAACAAAAAGCCATTCAGATCAGAAATAGATAGGGAAATACAATATTAATGTGCTGTTAAGATTTTAATTATCCTCAATTCAATCTCAGAATAAATGTTATACTAATTTAGATAACACTAGGCCTTTTTATAGAAATTGACAAGCTGATTCTAAATTTAAATGAAATGGCCATGAACCTTCTTTTGAAAAAGAAGATTATGGTTGGAGAACTTATGTTACCTCATTTCAAAGATTAAAAAAAAGTATCACAGTAATCAAGACAGTGTGATAGTGATACAGGGTTTAGTAAATAGATCAATGGGACATAACAAAGTCCATATAACTGGTCAATTGATCTTCAACAAAGCAGCCAAAATAATTCAATACAGGAAGCATAGTCTTTTATCAAATGGTACCAGAATAACTGGTTATCTATACTGGGAAAAGATGAACTTAATCTCAACCTTCTAAGAAATATTTTGTTTGCTTGCTTGTCTGTTTTGCTACCAGGGATCGAACTCACATCCTCATGGCTTCCAGGCAGACACTTACACCACTAAGCTAAATCCCCAGCCCCTTCCAAGAAATATTGTTTGGGATGAATCATTGACCTGTAAGAAGATGAGATTGTAATGCTTCTAGAAGAAAATATAGAAGACCAAAATAAAATATTCAAAAATTAGTTCCATAAGAAACAGTACGCTCATAGAAAAGAAAAAAATTTAAAAATTGAACTTCAAAGTAGTCAAGATCTGGTCTATCAAATGTATCATTAAGAAAATAAAAATACAATCCATAAATGAAAATTTTTATATGTGTTAATTAATAACATATCTGTAATACAAAAGATCTCTTACAAATAAATAATAAAACAAGTCCAGTTGTTAAAGTGAGCAATAACTCGGACTCTTCACCAAAACAATATAAATGCATTGGCTGATAAACACATGAAAAGATGTTCAAAAGTCACCAGAGAAGCACAAATTAAAACAGCCATGAAATAATACTTCACATACATTATAATGACTAAAATTGAAAAGTGTAAGAAGCCAAATGTTGGCAAAAGCTAAGCAAACTATGAGTCATTGCTGTGATATACAAAATGGTACTATCATTTTGAAAATCTGTTTGGCAGTTTCTTGTAAAGTATAAAGTTAAAAGGGCCGGGAGTTTGGCTCAGTGGCTTAAGCGCCTGCCCTGGCAGGCGCGAGGCTGTGAGTTCAATCCCCGGTGCTGCAAAAAAAAAATAAATAAAATAAAAAAAATTAAAAAAAAAATAAAGTTAAAAGGTTGAGGGAAGAAAGACAGAAAGACAGAAAGAAAGGGAGAAAAGGAACAAAGAAAAACTCCATTAATACAATAAAAAGAAAGCAGGGGAGAAAAAACAAGAAAAAAACCATAATTTACAGAAAACACAAATTAGGATTATAACAATAAGTAGATATATATATATATATATATATATCAGAAATTACAATAAATGTAAACAAATTATTGAGTTCAGATAGAGATAACACAATTGAGATATAAATCCAGTTACATGCTATTTAAATGTGATACATGCCAGTCAGCTGATAAGAAATATATACTAAGACTACCAATACTAAGCTGATAAAAAGCATTATTTGAGATAAAGAGGAGTCACTGCATACATAAAAGAAGTAATCCTCCAAGAAGTTGCTGTGCTGAAAAGCATTAAAACCATTAGCTTACAACATCCATTGCATCCTTCAAAAAAGCATTCATACAGGGAAAAAAAAAATTAAGAACACTTTTCTATCCCACCTCCCAGATAAATCAGATCTAAAATACTAAGCCGGGTTTCTTTCACTCTCTCTTATATAATTAACTCCATGGTAATACAAAAGGCTTAAAACTGCTTAAAATTTTCAACCTTATCATAGGAAAAGGATTCATATTCAATATTTGTGTTATTTTATTAAACCTTGATTACAAAAAGATGTATAAATTTAAAAGAAAGTTCCCTACAAATTGGAACTACTAACTCTAGTGGATTAGCAATTGAGTATTACAAAAGAAATAAAAATTTCCAGGCATAACAGTGGATAGTAAATAGGTTCAGAAACTAAACACCTCATGCCAGGTATCAGATACATTTCTTCTAATCCATGGGCATTTCAATTAACTTACTTTCATTTTTCATTTTCTGTTTGTGGAAGAACAAAATTTCCTCATATATAAAATAGGGACAATAATACAAGCTGCACCTAGCACAGGGTTATTGGAAGGCTAAAACTAAATAATATATGTGAAAGCCCTTAGCAAATCTTTTAGAACCATGGAAATGTAAGATACTATTCTTATCATCAGTCATGGTCCTATGATGGATTGTTAGTATTAAAAAGTGTTACTTACTGTTTCTTGAACATGCCTGTAAAATCTCAATTATTTGTGATTGTTTCCTTTGTCCAATTTTTAAGAGAAAAACTCTGTCATTTATATATTTACCCAAATATAAGCAAAACATGGTCCAGGAAACAATTCTCACCAGTCACCTTTCTGTCACTAGACATGCACAAAGAGCTACAAAGAGCTACAAAGAGAAATAAAGCTAGTTGTTGGTGCTTTGTGCAAAGAAATGATTCTTTCTTAGTAATCAATTTTGTAGCTGTGGTAAGCATGCCGCGACGGCTCGCCCTGCTTCGCTGTGTTTGAATCATTACTCTTAGTGAGGTCACCCTGAATTCCAGAAGTAGACAACATGAGTCCTGAAAAAGCAAGCAAACAAACAATAAAAATAATTTAGTTTTAAAAAGATACAAATTCCGATGTTAACACAGTTGTTGACAGATTGGCTGGAGAAGGCAGTGGGAAGCTGGTCCCTACTGGTAGATTGTGAGCGATGCAGCTGGGTAAATCCATCAGTTATGCTCCTCACTGCCGGAGAACTGAGCCATGTAGTATTGTGACGACTATACCAATGGAGAAACTGGACTGCATGCTTACTGGATAATGAAAATAAATATCATCAATCAGGACAGGACATTCTGAGAAGGGTAACAGAGTGTTTCTGTGTATTATTGCCAAAAAGGCATAACCCAAATCTAATCAGATGTAAGATTATGAAACAACTCCAGATTTAAGATTATGAAAATTATTACTCACAAATCTCAGTGTCATTGAGGACTAAGTCTAAGGGACTGTCCCAGATTGAAAGAGACTAAACAGGCATGACTACTAAATTTGATAGTGACCCTGGAGCCGATCCTGTGGTGAAAGGGAATAGAACGTTGCAGAGAGAATTACTGTATTAGGACAACTGAAACTGGATTATGGGCTACAGATCGATAAAAGCCTATATTGATGCTAAAGTTCTTGAACTTTCTCATTGTACTGTGATTAAACAAAAGATCATTCTTGAGTTTAGGAAATACACCCTGAATAGTAAGTCATTCCCTTTAGGCCTTATGATACTTACACTCCTTTTATAATACTTGCAACCTTCTCTCAAATGGTTCAGAAAGATAAATTAGAGACTACAAAGAACATCTTCTGAAAGGTTCACTGAGATACACATATAACTACTGACCTCATCAATGATCAGATGCTGCGCAGAGGCATGAAGAGAACACGAGTGGTATTACAACACCTCATTAACACCAGCTCTTCTGGCTTCTAGCCAGGGAGAGGAAAGAAGTGCTGAATTCAGGTTTTTGGGGTGACTTTTTTCAATCTCAACTATTTGGTGACTCACTATTGCCCATGCCAGACAGCTCCATCCCAATGGATGCCATTTTTTTAGGCACTACTTGGATAAGATTCTAATTGTGGACATACCGACTTTGATCCATTAATCAGTACTGCCACTCTGGTTTACTGTCAAAATAGATACTAGGTTAGGAAGGACACACACAGTCAGTTAAGATAGTCCTTTCATACTCTGCCTTTCATACATTTTTAAATTGTTATTAGTATGTGTTTGCAGCACGTAATGATTACATTCATTGTGGAGAATTGGTACATGTACATAACACATTTTAATTCTTTTTTTCAACCTCTTCCTCTCCCCTCCTTCCACCCTCCCTCCATTTCCTGGTCCCCTTCTCTTTTGCAAAAGATCTATCTCCCTGTTTCCTATTATCTATCTCTTGTTTTGTTCTTTATTTACATTTTGAGAAATCAAATGATATTTAACTTGTATGTCGGATTTCTTTCACTTAATATAATGGCCTCAAGGTGCAACCCATTTAATTATACACAATAAAATACCACTCTGTCGTGCATTTTACAATTTGTGCACAAAACAGGCTAGTTCTTAGTTTTATCACCATTCACCCAACGTGTCCAGTTTATTCTTTGAGGGGGGTTGCTTACATCCATTATCTCCCAGACATTACACCAAGCTCTAAAGATGGGCTTTTGCCTGGCTCTGACTCCCTTTCTGGTTTTTAACCACCATTTGACCTTGGAGAAGTCACTGAGCTTCTCTGTACTCTCAGTTGTATCATCCGTGTATTATAGATAAGGATTCAGAGACTTGGAACGGTTCAACTTGCCTACATCTTTCAGCTGCCCCCAGAAAGGTAAAAATCATTTTCCATTAGCACCAGCACTATCTGAGTTCATGGCATGGTGCTTAACAAGGTGTTATTTGAAAACAGAAGTCATATTTCTCATTAAGTAAGCTAAACATTCAATTCCACTATATAAGCATTTATTTAGATAGAGGCAGACACTAGAGCGGGAAGGAAACAGAAGGCTTTGAAATTTGAAATTTTGGATTGAAAGCCGGTCTTTGCCATCTACTTTTATTTCAGCTTTTATTTGTTATTAGTATATGCTTGCAGTACATAATGGTTACATTCCTTGTGGGGAGTTGGTACATGTATATAACATACTTTGTGCTCAATTTTCCCTTTGATGAAATAGAATCCTGATGTGTAACCTGTATGTTTCCTGGAATGAGGAGCAGTATGTGTAGACAGTAGGAATTCAACCAAATAAAGCTTTTTAAAATACATTATTTGTTGAACATCTGCTACTCACCAGGAACTTTGCTAGGTATATAAAACAGAGACATAAAACACAGTGATTGCTCTAGCTCTAGAAATTAGGAGTAGATCTTAAGAGTTGAAGGATACTAAGCCAGTGACATACACTATAATTACTTTTCCCTAGAATGCTTTTAAAATTTTGCTTACAATTATGATTTTCTGAAATTTTTGCTTTATATAGTAAAATCTATTTGATTTGTATTAATCATTTTTTGCAACTTTAAATTCAGACAGCCCTTCTTGAGTCCTGCCTCAGATAAATAGTATTCATCTGTATTTTTTCCCTAGTTCTTTCATAGGCTTTAATTTTTCCCATTTAAAGGTATAATCCATGTGGAATGTATTTGGATACATGGTTCTAAGGCACTAAGTACTTACTATTTTCAAGGCACTTTGCTGATGATACTGGCTGATTTGACTTGTATCCATTTCCGTCTCAATGACTCACCCTTTAAAATGCCTACTGTGAAAAAGGGTGTCTTTCTTTGTAAAGGCCCATGGGGAAGAAATATGTATTCATGCATTATAACCAATTTCGTTGTTTCATTGTTAACTGAGAAAATATATGTAAATTCTTTCATCTCAAGGATATTTTGTAGTCAGGGGTTACAGGGAGAACAACTGCATACAGGACACAGAGTTTATAATACTGTTTTATGATGGTCACCCAGAGTTAAACACAAGAAAGTACAGGAAAATCTGTCCACAACACTAAAGACCCAGGATATTCAAACAAGGGCCTGGATCCCACAGCAATGTCCTGTATGAGTCCAGCTAGAGACCCAAAATGCATGACAATGCTTCCCACAAGTCCAGCTGGACATCTAAGAGCCCACAATAAGGACTCACGCCAGTCTATTTTACGCTTCTGTGCCGGGAAGGCCAAAGGTCAGTGGTGGAACTAGAAAGTCTATGCCAGCGGGGTGAAGGAGCTGTGCAGTGGGTTGAGGGTTCTACATGGGAGCCAAGAAGTCATGCTCAAAATAAGGAGCAGGGCTGCCCTGAAGAGCACCACAGCCATCCCCAGCAGCAACAAGGTCCCACGCTCCTCCAACAATGAGAACAGTCGAGTACAGGTCAGGAAGCCCAGCGTGATGAGCTTCTCCAGCACACAGCCTCCCCTCCAGAGCCAGGAAGCAATGCACAATGTGAGGAGCAGAGCTTCCCCAAGGTGAACCACAGCCACTCTCATTGATGAGGTCCCAAGCTCCTCCGATGATAATGGCCGAATCCATACTGGGGAAGCCAGCATAAGAAGCACCTCAGGGAGAACCATCAGCTCAGAAAGCAACTCTTGAAAGAACCCATACTGCCTCACTCTTCTCCACATCTCTATTTATGCTGGCAACTTTCTTCAGGTGGGCCATCTATACTCAACATCAGCTGAATTACATCCTCCTCCTCCTCCATCCATTACTCTCATTCCTTAAAAACTCTTCCAGGACCTTGACCTTCAAGAGAAAAGACATGAGGAGCAGTCTCCATGTTAATTTGGCTTGGGTCAATATACAGTTTGCCAGACAATAGACCAGGGCTGAGACATCTTACTCTTCAGCAATGATTACGGACAATGACGGCTTCCTTCTCTCTGTCTTGCCAGTTACCTAGGGTCACTGTGCTGGTGTGGATCACCTTACAGCCACAGCACGTCCCTGGGAGCCATCTGCCAGGCAGCCCCTTGCATCCCATAGGCAGAGGTGTGCTCCCTGCTCCATGATCAGCCTGCAGGGCTAAGAGAGCCTTTTCTCATCACCAGGGTCCAGTCTGCCTCCCTAACCTCCTGCATGGACGGCGAGGAATCTCTCTTGGGTCTCCTCCTGTGCCAGGCCACCCACCGTGTGTTCCATACACTAAGTGTTAGGAGTCTGCCATCTCTTGTCCTCATGGGCTGTTCTCATGGGAGCTTGGGAAAGCTGGAATGGGGCACCTCTGGCACCAGTCTGGGCACCGACTGCTGACAGTCTCTGCATATGGCCAGCTGGAGGAGGTAGATCAGCACCATGTGTGCCCTAGAATTTGTACAACTCTGTCTTTTCTTTCTTTGTGAGGTGGAGGCCATGCTATCCTCTCTGCCATATCCCCACCAGTGTCATGGTACCATGGCCCAGAAACATGCCTCTAACATGAATGTGTTCATTACCACTTTCCAGCGCAAGGTAGATAGGGATTGTCTTAGTTATCTTTTTCATTGCTGAGACAAAATACCCAACACTCAAAGTTAAAGGGGGAAAGGTTTATTTAGCTCACAATTTGTAGGGGTTTCAGTCCATAATCAGTTGGCTCCAAGGCAGGGTGTCTTGGCAGAGGGGCATCACAGAGGAGAAGCAGTTCATGGCAGGCAGAAGGTAGCAAAGCAAGCAAGGGACAAGACGAGCCTCTTTCTGTTCCTTGTACTGTACTCCAGGTTACCAGGATTAGGGTGGTGTCAATCCAAACAGTGGACTGATCCAGCAGCCATTCACCATTAATCCCAGCATTGCACTATGAATTGCTCACACACCCTAGACTCAGCCACCTCTGAAAAAGCCCCACCTAGGACTGCATGACACTTTGGGGAGACATCTAGACACAAGCCACACAGGGGCAGAGGCACAAAACAACCCTTTCCCTGAGTTCCTCCATCAGATCACCTTCTCCCTTCCATACACACCCTTACTCACTGCCTTAGTCCTCAAGGGAGGCCTGCAGCAAAGCGCTTCCTACAATTGCTCTGAATGCTCCCTCCCAGGCAGCTACAGTCCGCTCTAAACCATCACCATCCATCTGCTGCATCTCCACAGCTGCCACAGTAGGGAGGCGGGCGGTGCAGTCTTCAGAAAGGGCCTGCACAGGATGAGGCTGACTACAGATGTCAGGCTGACCCTGTTCGTGGATACACCCACAGGCTTACCACCTTTACAACACAAAACTGCTGCTGGCCAAGGTCAGAGGACTTTAGAGTGTGGGGGGGGTGGCTATGCAGAAACAGAAAGTCTTGGGTATGGTTCTTTTCTCAAAACAATGAGGAGAAACGGTAATGCGATAGAAATATGCTTTCAACCTATTCATTCTAACAGATACAGCTCTCAATAACAGAAGTTAGGGAAAAGCATAGTTAACCTGGTTGCTTAGGAACTCTCTCAAATGGCCAAGCTTTTGCCACTGTGTTGCCTTTAAAAGAAAACCCTTCTCCCCTTTACCAAGCCAGAGCTATCTGGTTCAATACAGTGTATTCTCCAAGTCCTCAGTTCTAGTATTATCCAGTGTCTACAAGGGACCTTAAGTAACCAAGGCAAGAGAATCACCTTTCTGTTCTGCTTTAGCACCTGAGGTTCGCCTTGTACTAGCCTCGTTTTGTGCACGGTAGTCTCCCCCACTGGATGCAGAGATCCTGTCAGTCATTCCTTGCATCCATAGCACCTACCATAGCCCTGGAAATCAACAAACATGTGTTGAGTTAGTGGTTTTTAATGGCGCCATCATTTTCCTCCTACACATCATGTAGTTATTTAGTGTTTTTAAAATTGATGGTACTTATCACTTCCCTTGCATAGCACCTGGGAAATGTCCTTTAAACCCCACAGCTGGGGAAGATTAAATATTGATAGCAGCACTCTGATTTTCTCCCCAAAGGCAAACCAAGAGTGAAGACCAAGCTCCGCTGTTCTGTCATCAAAGATAACACATGCAGGAAGACACAAACACACTGTGAAGAGTCCAAGAGCCATTATTAATATCCTTTCCTTCTGTAGACCTGGCATGGCAGGCTCACAAGCGAGGATATAAATTCACTTTGTCAGAGCAAACATTTCCTCTGGGGGGGAATCCACTCGAGCTCACAGAGAGAGTAATGACCACAACCCCCAGTCAGCAGGGGATGAGTAATTTACTGCTGCTAAGCAATTAGTGTTGCTAGGGGAAAAAATGACTTTCATTTAAAATTCTCTTTAAACCATATGTATCATGGCTCATGGGATAATTTATGTATCATTAGAAGCTAAGAAACATACATCATGCTAATAAATTGTCTCCTTGATTCACCATAGCCAATAGCTCCCAGGGGTCTTTAAGAAGTCAGAGTTTTGCTGTCCTTGTTAGATAAGGTGGTGTGAAATGTTCATGCACTTCTCATTCATTCTGTTTCTCTAGCAGAGACAGATAGCAGGAGAAGCATTTGCCATCATTTTCATTCACCGGTTTGCAACAGCATTTGCTGTAAATGAGCCCACAGTTGAACAGTCATGAGTTGTATTGCTTTCCCTAACAAATTGGGTGACTGCTTTGAGATTTGGGGTTTTTTTTAATTATTTTAAACAAAAGGAAAGTAAAAAAACCAAAACAAAACAATTTTACAACCAGCCGATAAGACAGTAACAATCATCAGCACATTGAATATATTTCCAGAAATTATTTAGGATAAAAAATATAGCCATGAAACATCATCCAACAAATTAACACAAAACTTTTGCCTCAATGAATCAAGAGAAACCTGCTATATGACTATCTTCTTGTTATGATTGCTCTATTGTTTTCAAATAAACATTTCACATTAAAAATAAAATCTGAAGGTAACCCTGAGAAAACAACTTCACTCAAAATTCTTTTTCTCTAACTGTCCCAACTAATTTTTTATACACATAGATTTTGTTTCAGTTCATCACACGAGATTTGGTTTAAATTTTTCCAGTGCTATTACACTCCTTCCTCCAAGAAACAGCATGCTTGACAATTCTCCTACTTCCCGTTCACAGACAGGCCCTGCAGACTGAAAGCAAGTGGCATGCTCTAGGTGACGATGGCGCTCCATCAGTGGCGTTGTAGCAGATGGACACTCTGGCATGGGATGTCGAGTGGAGATTGTGCACATGTGGGAATAGGAGAGACAGAGCAGCTCTGTACTCTCAGTTTTGCTGTGAATCTAAAACTGCTCTAAAAAACAGTCTACATTAGAAAAAAAAAGAAACTTCAACTCAGGTTAACTCTTTCCTTTTACTAAACCTATTAAGTTAAAAGGCACAAGACTGTATTCTAGCCTCTTTTTAAAAGGTCATACTTCAATCACCAAATTATAGTCCTATTAACAGGACTCGCTACCTCATTTAGGGCACCCACTGAACAATGAACATATGGGACTCCTTGCTAAAAAAAAATACTAAGAATTTCAATATGGTGGTGGTAGACCACTGAGTCAAGTACAGAGTTTTTTAAGAATGCACAGGTCACACAGTCACAAAGCTGTCTGCATATGATCAATATCAACAGCTGGAATATCTTGAGGGGGAAAAAGAAAGCAAAGCTGTTTGGCCCTTGCTCACTGGCTTCCTGTTCCTGTATCACATGTTCACTGTCCATTCTAAAGTAGCTGCAATGAGAATGTTGTGCTTAGGGTTGTAGTCTGTGAGGTCCTCCTTATCCAGTCAGGCAAGAGCCACCTTGTGCTTGTGTCATGAAGAGGGTGGGATTCTAGGTATTTGATGGAGAAAGATTCAGAATCACTGGAATACATAGTTGAGATGTTCAAATTTAAAGTCAGCCAAAGCAAAATACAATTTGCACAATCACATGACAATAAAGATGGAATGGATAAGTGAGAAAGTGAAGTCTACTCATACAATGTTACTGAGATATGCAGCTGCCAAATGTGAACTGTTGAGGTATCTGGAATCATAACTAGAAGTGTCACAACACTGTGTATTATTAGGAAGCAATTCTGTAGTCAAGACTATGGTAGAGGCTTGTTATCATTCTTGTAAGAGATGGAAGTCTTACTATGTTGCCCATCCTGGCCCTGAATTCCTGGACTCAAGAGACCCCTTGGCTTCACTCTCCCAAGTAGCTGAGACTAAGAACATGCCATTGAGCCTGCCTTGGTAGCAATTTTTTGAACATAGTTTGTCATGATTTTAAGCTTCCTGAACATCAGCGCTGGTGCTGGGAAATGTTTACACAAAGGTCCTTGGGCCCTAGAATGTGACTATTTGCCCCTAGGTCAAAAGACTGGACTGCTGAGGTTTTCATAAGCCCAAGGCTCCACATTTGGCCTTCTACTGGGTCAGTGCACCGCTCTTATGTTACTATAGTACAGGCTCTTAGCAGAAGCTGGGAATAGTGACCGGAATCCCAGAAAGAGCTTTGGCCAAATACATGCCCCTCACCATTTTGCACATAGCACCTTGGATCAGTTGTGGGCTGAGAAGCATGCTGATCTGTATTTCACACGTTCTAGTAAGTTTGGCCAAGGCAGCAAGATCCTAGTAGAAGACTGAGGGTCTTGCCAGGGTGAAGGACCAGGAGTTTGTAATAGCTTGTACACCTCTGGGACACCTGTGCTCTCTCTTGGGACAGAGGTGCCCTCGTGGGGCTCCTCCTGCTGCTACTCCTTAAGTGTGTCTTGGGGTTGAACTGATGATCACTGCCAGGACAAAGCCGGATGTGGGATGCCTGCAGGCTTATGATCCTAACCAGAATGAAGTCCACAAAAGTGTGGTGAGCTCATTACAAATTACAGATTTTCCTGGTTGACCCAGGTATATAGACGTGTACACTGATAAATCATGCAAGGAAACAATTTGACATCTCATCTTTCTCATCTTCATCATGCACTCAGGAGTTGTGCCCTACTCCTAATGCACTTTACCTCTGACTCATTTAATTCTCACAGTCTTCATTTTACAAGTGGGGAAATAGAGGCATGGAGTGTGTGATGGTTAATCTTGACTGTCGACATGATCAGATTAAGAGGTACATGGAGAGGCGATGCACTGTGAGCGTGCTAGCCTCATCAACTGATGAACTCCTTAATGAGTTCATAGGTGAATGGGCTATTAAAAAGTGGGGATTAGTCGGGGTAAGATGGTTATTGAGGGGCATGACTTTGAGACGTGTATCTTTTCTTAGGCTCTTTATCATGCTCTGTTTCCCAACGACCATGAGATGAGCGGTTTCTCTCCCAGGCCCTTCTGCCATGATGTTTCTGCCATGGAGCTGATGATGGACTGAAACCTCTGAAACTGTGACTCAAAATTAACTTTTCCTCTTTTAAATTATGTACTTCAGGTGTTCTATTCGAGCAACAAGAAGTCACAGTGTGACTTGTCCAAGCAGACTCATATGGGAGGAAAAATGCAAAAGCCCAGGCAGACAGAGGGCAGAAGTGCTGTTCTCAATGTCTGTACCATCGCATGGACCCATAGAAACCCCTTACAAACATGGCAGAGAATCAAAATAAGAAATTGGCTCAAGTTTCAAATCAATGCAGGGCCTGCCGTGAGTTACGTGACTGAAATGCCAACCTCAGTTTGTTGAGATTTATCATCATCAAGTAAATTTGAGGCAGGAAGTGATTTGTCCAGGCCATCAAAGCTCCAGGCTAAGCTGGGATTTTAACTCAAGTGTGTCTTGATGGCTCATAGCCATCTCTTTCCTACCATCCTATGTCAACAAGCTTACGGCATCACATCTGGATTTGACTGTTCCACTGCAAGCCAAGGAGGTAAATTCTACAAGGGGTGGAGATGCCAGAGGGAAAGTACACATCTCCTAACTTCTATGCTGAATTCCCTAAATGGAGACCAAGGAAAAGGAAGAATATGGTTTATCCCAGATATGTCTATTAGCAGAGTCATGAGAAATTGTTTAAGATGATTCAAATAAATAATACTATTGCTAAAGTGACAAGTGTTTAAAATTATTGAAAAGGAAGAAAACAATGTTTCCACAGATGCAGGTAACCTTAGAAAAGACTTTCCCTGAAAGTGTCTCATCCAGCTCGAGTGAAAAGAAATAAAAGAAGTGAAACAGGAAGAAAATGTTCAAATGGGAAGGGGAACTAGGGAAGAAGGAAGGGGAAAAGAAAGAAGGAAAAAGAAAAAAAAACAAGAAAAGAAGGAAAAAGTGGAAACAAAGCTTTGGTAAATAAGGAGGAGAAGAAGAGTTAAAGGCAAGGGAGAGGAATGGGGAAAAAAAGAACAATCTAGATATATCATGTACAGGGACAATCCCTGTGATGAATGTGATCATTATGTATATCTAAAATGTACCAATAAACTCAATTAATTAAAGAAAAGAAATAAAAGGAAACATGAAAGTCAATGAAAGAATAACATGAGCATGAAAGGCCATCATTAATCTTCTATTCAAATGACAATCACGGCTAAAATCTAAGCAAGAGGAAATTCTGTACAGGGATAAACTAAGTCTCTAGAGATACACTCAGTTAATAAGTGATTTAATCACATACCTGATTCTGAAGTCAAGCTAATGAGCCTAGAACCAATGGTTTAATGGTCAGTAGTTTAAAAATCATTAACTTTTTTTATTAAAAAAATTAACAAAAATAACTCCAGTAAAATATTCTATATGTAGACCAGTCACTTACTCTCTTGCACATTTTAATGGCATTAACTGGATGATTTTCTCTGGCTCGATTTGATGTGGGCACATTAACAAAGAGTGAGCACAAGGAGAGAGAAGAACGGAGGGAAAACCAAGTAAGGACTCAAGGGAGAGAGGCAGAGTCACAACCAGGGATACGGAGGGACAGCCCTGTGTCTCAGTTACTTTCTCATCACCGAGACCCCAATACCCCACCCCCACAAGTTAAAGGAGGAAAAGTTTATTTTGGCTCAGAGGTTGTGGAGGTTTCAGTCCATAGTCAGCTGGCTCCAGGGCAGGGCAGCCTGGTGGAGGGCACCACAGAGGAGAAACAGTCTATGGCATGGCAGGCACGAAACAGAAAGAGAGAACGAGGGAAGAGCAGGAAGAGACAGACCCAGCGCTCACTGCTAGTGACCCACCTCTTCTGACCAGACACGACCTCCCAGGAGCAAGTGTGTCATAACCCTCTATAACCCAGTCACCTCCCAAAGCCCACTGATGAGCACATGAGGCTTTGGGGGACATTTTGGGTCATATAAACCATAAAACCCTGGAATGACGGTTCTGCTTAATTCAAATTCTACTCTTCATCGATAAACTTAAAGATAATTGACCCCTGAGGCAGTTCTAGTATGAAATAAATCTATGTATGGAGTGATCTTAATCTCATATCTTAAATGTGTATTAAATAACTTTATACCAGCCCCTATATCTTCTTCACTGCTTTTTAAGAAAACTATAAATCCTTTTTGTCAGCCAGGCAGTTCATACAGATGTGATCTGAATTTTTACTAGTAGGTATTAGGCAATACCACATTTTAATAAATACTAATAATGCAATACAGTATAATAAAAATAAATTTATTTAAGGAAAAATATACCATATTTCCTTGCTTGATAAGGTCTTGTGTCCAGCACAGTGGAGATCAGTTGTTAAGATGAATGACAAGTGCTGTGGTGTACTGCCACACATGTCATGTGTGTCCAATCAAGAATTAGCACACCTGATATACGTTCTGTTTCCAGGTCAGCCCAGCGACTGTGCCAACACATTGCTGAAGACGAAAACTCACAGGAAATTAGGTGGAGAAATGTCTACTGCAAAAAGTGTTTTTGCTGATTTAAATGTGATCTTTAAATGGTTTTTGCAACCAACTATACTTCTGGACAAATCGAAAAATAATGTCTTTTGACCCAAGAATTAACTTTTAAAATAAATCCTTACTTGATGATAAACACACATCTTTAAATATAAAATTTTAAGCATCTTTGTTTGGCACACTCTGAAATGTGACTTTTTCATTTATGACTACTATCATGTCAAAAATTGGCAGACTAATAGAGAATTTCATTATCGCTGCTCAATTGCACTAATGCCCAGCAGTAGCCTGTGGTCTATTCTTCATTCTCCAAATTTATAAAAAGTAACTTTGGAACTTCAGTCATGGTCAGCCAGCTGACATTTGTTCTTCTTTCTTGATCCACAATTAAATAAGACAATCCTTTCAGAACTGCTGGTCCGGGGCGTCTGAGGTCCCTCAGCATTGCAGCTGGATAAGGAGGCCTGAAATTTGTCTTCCCAGAAGAACTTTAGTTAATAAGAATCAAGTGGTCATCACTTCCTCTCCTATAAAAGGATGGGGGAGGAGGAAAAGAAAAGAGAGCAAAGACTTAAAACTCTTTACCAAGAAATAAGAGTATAATAGGCACACATAAGTTAAGCTTGGAAAACATGTAAAAGGAAGAATAACTAAGAAGGGCAACTGACATTATTTGAGATTTAAGTAGGTGATTTCAGAAACAAACTGTGAGCAGCTGTCCATCCCACCCTTTCACTAATGAAGCCTTACTGATAGCTACAAGGACCAGTTTTCCTCCTTCATTGCAACAGAGAAGGCGTGAGTTGAATTCACATCTGCTTGTCAAGCATGTCTCTCCAAAGAACCACATCGCTTTAGGTCTGAAGAGGTTCAGGGACCAATCTGGTTCACCCTGAGACTGGAGGAGCCAAGAAGTTTAGGAGAGGTCACAGGGCACACTTCATCAGTGGCAGGGTCCAAACACAAAAACAGAGGAAAAACAGGGGTTCTGATGATCAAATTAGGGACTCTGTGAAGTTCAAAGGAGGACTAATATGTGGGGGTTGCCGGGCTGCTTTATTGAGAAAGAGTGACCACATCCATGTCCTGCAGGTAAAGTTTTTGACGGGGTCAAAGGTACTATTTGTCTTCAGGGTCCCATAGCAATCCATTTCCTCCCACTGTGACGTGAGCTTCACCTACTCTCTGCAGGCTCCTTTCCATCCCTATGAGGTTGAAGCTTCGGTCTGAAGATTCCACCGACATCACTCCAGCTGCCTTCACCAAGAACCATCTTTTGGTCAAATTTGGCAACAGATAGTTCTGACTTATCTTTAATAGCCTCTTTTTTTTAAAACTTTCATCATCCAGCTCTGCTCAACAAAATGGGTTGTTCTTGGTGGACTCTCCTGTTTGTTTGGGTTCTTTCGTTCCTACAATGGGCACATCTTCTGAACACCCCCTGGGTACCGCAGGGCAGCTGTCGGTTAATGCTGTGCCCTTCTCCCCACACAGATCCAGTCTCAGCAATAAAGCTTCCAGTTCTCTGCTTAAATCTTTCATTATTCTCAGCGGCTGCACCAGAAAACATTTAATGGCCTCCTAGGGCTCTTTGCGATGTAAACCAAGGACACCAGAGATCCATCCATTACTTTTCGGAATTCACAGCCACATTTTCCAACGAACATTTCCCCCTTAAAGTTAACTACATAACAGAACGGTGAGAGAGACTCCGAGACACTTCCTTTTTCCAGACTGACTCTTAGGATGCAGATGCCTATTAAGAAAATTGTTTTTTCTTTATCCTAGTTTCTTCAGCAATAATTGAAGGCTCTGAGAGGATGAAATGTGATTTTGAAAACTTACCTCTTCTCAGAAGACCTCATTTCATATTTACCAGACATTCTTTGGATATGCTCAATCATATCATTTCAAATCCCAAGATGCAGTACGAATTGATTTACAGAAAAATATATCCTGTGGTTTTTAGTAGCAATTACATTCTCCCATCTTCCTTAGGAGTTGAATTTAGAGGATCCTTCTCAAAAAACATAGGTGTGGTATACTCTAAGTCAAAAACTCCTACCCCAGAGCCAGGGATTTAGCTCAGTGGCATAAGCGCCTGCCTGACAAGCACGAGGTCATGAGTTTGAACGCTGGCAGCAAACAAACAAACAAACAAAACCCAAAAAACTCCTACCCCTGGTTTCACATTAAAACACATTAGGGCACATTTAAGAAAACTGTTCTCATCTGCCTCCAATTGAAGTCCCCAAACTACTGCATAGTACACCTTGTCCAGTGAGGTCTGGACCATTTTTTAAAGAATCTAGACAAACAGCAAGCACAGTAAAGATGGCCAGGGAATAGCTACTATTGTGTGTTTGCCACCAAGGATGCACCGACTCCTGTTCTGCTCAAGGTCATGTGGGCCACACACTGCGAAGAAAAAAAATTGCTTTGGACAGTCTCAGAGCTCTAACTCCAAAAACAAGAGCTCTGACCTCTTCCTTGGGCCATCCATCTAAGAGTTCAGTCTCCTGACTTTAGGGATATCATTCATGCCTTCATGCAGCGGTCTCCTGACAACCTGAAGGGATGTAGATCACTCCATGTAGCTTTACACACAACCTTGTTTTTCAAGAAATGATTCATTTCTAGAGTCAATTTTGGTTGGAGGAAAGAAAAAAAAGTTGAATTGTTCCCCACAATAAGCCAATTTCAGGGCTGAAAATCCCATTAACCTTGGGATGACGCTTCCTTAAGGCAACAGAGGAGTTCACCTGAGCTGTGGGAAGACTGAACACAGTACCAACCTCCTCAGGCAGCAGACGCAGGACAGGAAGGCTGAGGGCCCCTCCTGGTACTTCTCCTTGCTGCTGCATTCCTTCAGGAATTCCTGCAGATCCGTTTCAGGAAAGCCATTCTGCTGATATTTCTTTTAAAAACCACACAATGCCGTTACTTTATACAGCATGAGAAATTGCCCCTGTGCCAACAAGCCAAATTCACCTTTGCTAAAACAAAACTCTCCCACAGTGCTAGCTCAGATCCAAAAAGTGCTACTAAAACAATGATGAATCAATCTGTCAAGTCCCATAGCAGCCAAGCCAGGGCCACTATGGGAACAGAGAACAATCCAAAGGAAAATTTCAGAAAGTCTTGGAAGGGTGTGTCCAAAGGAGAATGAAGGAAGTAGTCCAAAGTCTAAAGCTAGAGTGCTAGTGCTGAGACTAGGTGAGACTTCCAATCCACACACTGCCAAATGGACGACTCTGCTCTCTCCACTTTTTATGGAAGGTGGCTGCTGAGTGAGACAGAAGGCAGATTTTTCCAAACAGACACAAAGACCCTAGGGCCCTCTGCCCTCATGATTAGTGAAGTCAAGATTTTCTCTCTTCTGCCAGGTCCTGAAGTCTCATCTCCCACTATCATCTCCCCACTGTGCTGGGGAAAGTTAAGCAGATGACGGCACCCAAGGGCACCAATTCAGCCCCCCACAGTGCTCAGGCTCTAGATCCAAAGTGGGGTTCTCCGAGTGTGACTACCTGCTGTGGAGACACCAGCCCCTGAAGAAGCAGACCTCCTCAAAGCTACAGCTTAGTTAAATGGGTTCAGTCTGGAAGGACAGAGCATATCAGGTGGCTTAGGAAAGCAGGAAGCTAAAACAGCTCACAAGCCTTCACTTTCATTATGTAAAGGAAAGCTGTACCATACAAATGGCCATGCCATCTGGCGAAAATATACCACCTTGAGTCTCAGTTCCAGGTAGCCATCCAGACAAGTGCATTGGTCAGTGCCACCACCAGCAGCCTAGGACTTAGCCCACCCTTTCTCTTTTCTGGTCTCTTTCTTATAGCACCTATAAAGCCACCCACTCCAATCTAGGTAACAGGGACAAGACACTAAATCTGTATTTGAAATTAGTTTCTAGCATCTAAAAGCTTTACTGCCTACAGATATCTCAAAATCTAAATATAAATACAATGATAATATCCTATGTGACTATTATGCTAAGTTCCAGTCCATACAGAATTTGTATTGGTTTTGGGCAGC